>CAEGAE010018497.1:0-23742 GCA_903067095.1 Girardinus metallicus | reverse complement strand
CTAACAGTCACAGCTCAGGTCCTGCCAGTACAGTAGTTATAATTCTTTATACAGATTTTAGTAAAACAAACTTAAAATAATAATGAGCATCAATGGAAAATCGAAAATATTTTGAAGGGATCATAAAAAAAAAAAAGTAAAACTTTTAACTACTTTTAGTTACTTCTTACTACCTTTTACTGGCCTTAATTTGAGCTCATTTAATTTATTACTGCAAGGAAACCCTGGACTAGTATTAGTGTTTTTAGAGAGATGTGCTTTAGTGTCAAACACCACAGTACCATCAGCTGGTGTTATTCATTAAGCTACAAAAACACAACTTTCACTGAAGCTTTCAAATGCAACTGAGGAGCCAGTGGTTGTTTAAGGAACAACTGAATCACTGTAGGTCAATCTTCCTCACAGCAAGGGTAGCCTGGAATTTCATTACCTTGGGGGTCCGTCAGCAGGAATGGGAGCAGCAGAGGAGAGCCAAGGGCATCGTTGCGCCTGCAGCTTGCACTGTGTGATTCCAGTGTCGTATGCTAGGTGCTGTGCTAGCCACACAGGATCTGCACTGCAGAAGAAAAAAAAAACAAACAAAAAAAAGCTAATACGTATACAATGCTAAAGCTACAAACTAACAACCAGCGGTGAGACTTACACGTCCTGTGTTGGTGTCGTTACAGAGACGCAGGGGGGCGGAGACCACGTGCAGCACTCTGTTCCCCTCACCTGGATAAGACATGTGGAACACCGACGACATCAAACAAAGATGATAAAACTGGAACAAGAGTAAAGGAAGCTCTGGAAGACCAACTGGAAATTGGATTTTGTTTTACCCAGCAGTGGGATAACCCCCAAAAGCAAGACAGGCAATGTTCAGAAACAACAGATGTTCCACACAATGCCAGTCGCTAATATTGATTGGATAATCCAGGACTGTAATTGCTGGGGTAGGTCACAGACAAGGTTGAGACTCAGATACAATTGTGTTCAAAATGACAAGCAGACCAAAAACTGTTTCCGATTAATATTTCTGTGTGACGTATTTGTGTAGCAGAGTTACTTGTTAGTGGTTTAATAATTTGAAGTACTTTGAGGATAAGATCCGTGTGTAGACTCCGTGTAAGTCTTAACCTCACACCATCTGTGTCTTATTATTGACAATTAATGAAGTGATTCAGTTTGCTGTAAATCCCACCAAGCTTTTACTGCCCACAAAACCCCTCCTTTGTTTGTGCCTCAAAGCCCTGGTGTGATCAAAAATAATATTACGGTTCGTCCGATAGTTCTGTGCGTCAGATGGAGAATTGTCCAGCCTTCCCAGTTATTTCACTCTACTGGAGTAAGCATTTTCACCCATTAATAATAATCCAAATGTCAGATTGTTTGGATTTAAATGAGTCATTTTAAGTTTCAAACCACAACCGCAGAAATGTGTTTCCAGTAGAAATGGATGAAGAAGTGCACCTTTTTTCTGTTTAGAGAAGATGGCTCCTCGTCGTTACCTAAAATGAGATATTGATAAGTCAGTTGTTATGAGGATGAGGCGTTCAGGTCAGGGCACGTTTCTGAAAAAACATACACTTCCGCACGAGCCCTCTTGTTTTGACGTCAGATTTCCTCTCCGTTTTCTGCTGCCGTAATCTCCTAGCAGGCTTGTTTCTGTATGAACAAAAACAACAAATACCATTTGAGTTTAAAGAGAAGCTGATCATTCTTCAGTCAAATACCAGGACGTGTCAGGAGGACTCACTTAAGACAGACTTTCTGTTCAGGTTTTCGACAGCAGCAAATGTCAGATTCTATTTGAGTTGTTTGCCTCCTTACAGGAATCTAAACAAACAAAAAAAAAACATTTCCATGCATCAAAAAATATATTTGCTACCTTACCAGTGAGTTCTTGTTTTTTTTTTTTTTCATTTTTATATCACAGATAAGCAGGGTAAAAAAAACATTTTCAAATTATGTTTATATTTATTCAAAGGAAGGAATACAGATGGATAATGGCCCAAGACATATAGAATTTATTAACACAAAGAAGTTGTATATTTTTTAATTGCCAAGTCAGCTGATTTGAACCAAAATGAGCATTTCACTTGTTGAAGACTCAACTTGGGACAGAAAGACCCACAAATTTAAAGCCACTACATTAAAGGCTTGGCAGGATAATGATGCATGTCTCAGTCCGTTCAGACTGCGCCTTGAAAACTATCAAATACCTATCCGATTTAGTTTCACATGTGGAAGTGGCACAAATGTGAATTATTTTTGGGAGAGTGAAAAGATTGCAATTGGGTTGTTCAGACTGTCATGAAAAAGTCAAAAAGCAAAGGTTTTTTCAACCAAGTATTAGAAATTTACTAGTCCGGTCGTCTTCCTGTGCAATTCCACTCGATTCTCATCTCCCTTCAGTGGTCTGTTTGAGATTTCTCCCATTGAAGTGGATTTCTCCGGTAGAATTTCAACCAATCAGCTAACAGTAGGAGAATTAGAATTTTGATATTGATTTTCTGCGCTGTTTTAGAACTGTAGTATGTTTGTAGTAGAGGAAGTGAGCGAAGCTGTTCAGTCCACGTTGGCCACGCCATTAACAGCCGCCTCGCTCAGCACTTCTCTCTTTGCATAGGGGGATGACATCCAATATACGTCACGGCCAAATGTCAGCAATTGGATAAAATTTTAAACTTCAATGGAGTCCCCGCCGCTCGGAAGCAATTGTTTCTCAATAGCCGAGACTCCAGGCCCTCTGGACAAAGCAAAGCGTAAAACAATGGGCTGGTTCTTACCTGGCTAGGATTTTAAATAAAGATTATTTAATGTTTTTAATTTGTTCCATTAGTTTTGGGCCCTTGAAGCTTTAACTCTGTGCATTTCATTCAATCTCTGAGTTCAACCCACTGAATTAAAGCTGAAAGTTTGCACTTCAACTGTATACAAGTTGCTTCGTTTAAAATTCATTGTGGTGACGTACAGAACAAAAATGATTTATAAAACCTGACTGTATAACTGATTAACTATATTGTTTAGTTCACTTTAGCTTATTACTGCCTGACCTGTCGTATTAAGAAACCTGTTCAATAAAGCTTCTGACGACATGAAGTAGGTCAAAAAACCTCAAAAAGCAACACATCCTGTTCAGATGCAAAGAAAGTCAACATCGCATTAAAACCATCTGGCTTTTTGTTCAACCTCTACAAATAATATCTGAATCACATCAGACACTTGATCTGCTCAGGTCAAACAGAAACTAGCTCTCAGTTTCATAACGGTGTTATGAAGTTACCAGGAAGTACTGCAGTTAAAAGGTTGCTGACCTGCACGAGGCCGAGGTGGCCGTCCCATCTGTAAACGTTAGTGAATGGTCTTCTGTCCACAGGGCACGAGGAAGACATCTGCAAAGGTAGAGCAAAGACACTTGAACTTTTCTAACTGACACAGAGAAAAATTACACAATGTGTGTTGGTTTACACAAGCGTCACCTGTGCCCATGTGAGGAGGCATCTGAGGCAGAAAACATGGCAGCAGCTGTCCGGCATGGCGAGCTCTCCTCCGGCCAGCGCGCCCAGGCAGACCGGACACTTCTCTGGCTCCTCGCCGTCGGCCCCGTCCGACGGGCCCTGGCCCCCTGAACACCCAGCACAACAGATTGCTAAACAAAGCATCGCTCAGCACAAAAAAAACGACAAAAGAAAACAAAAAACACAATTACATGTAATTATTCAATTGATATAAAAGCAGATTACATTAATACTTGAAAAAATAACAACAATCCACTTCAAGGACTTATAGAATTTTATTTTTTTATTATTTTTTTTTAAAAAAGGACCCAAACATCTCACCACTTCCAGCTCCAGTCATGTCCGGCCCTGGGTGGTCCTGGTCATGACGACGACAGAAACATAAAGATTAGAAAGTTGGAAAATCCATCAAACTGCTGCTAATTTTCCAAGTGGGTTTAAACAATATTGACAACTTCCACTGCTCTCCATGGTTCCAGCTCAGTTTAACAAGAGTTAGTTGTGCGACTTGTCTTTAGCAGTAAAACATCAACTCAAACTTTTAATGTCAGGCCTAAGTGACGTAAAGTGTTTCATGCCTATTTAATAACTCAGTGAAGCAGATCAATAATCATGCTGAGACGGGATTACTCTAACTGATTGAAATAGGTTGAAAACATTTAGCATAGCACCACCAGTTAGCTGGCTAAAAAAGGCGACAATGCGAGGTTTGAAAAAACACGCAGTCACATAAAAACGGCAGAAACTTCCATGCGCAAAGCCGCGGCTGCAGGCTAGCTACCCGAGAAGCTAGTCTGACTATTTAAGAATTCCAGCTTGTTATATTTTTGTTGATCTCTAAAAAGCAGGATATCAAAAAGCTACAATATTAATAAAAATGAAAACAACTGTTGCCTGACTTAAGGCAACACTGAACATCATGAGTGAAATATTCTAATAGATATATATGCACTTAAACACATGCAATAAAAGCCATATAATCTTTACTTTTTAGCATTTTGTATAACACCAGCCAGCATTTTACAACCATTTACCAAGAGTTTCTTTAATCGTGTGAATTTATGACCTTAACCTATTTAGAACATGTTGTATTTATACAGTATTGAAACAGTGTTTGCCCCTATAAAGACCTGTTTTGTTTTGTTTTTTTCTGCCAGACTTCCATTTTAGTAAGCAGTTTTAAATGACAATTTCATGTACTGAGAAAATAAATGCACCACTTGCTCAGTTATAAACTAACTGTCCATTTTTCTGCAACTGAGATCAATTTTACCAGCAACATCCAGGCAAACTGACTCCCAGACCTGCAGAGTCAAGAAATTACTGAAAAAGAATCCGCCTGACAACACGAAGTACGACAACACATCTCAAAACGCAACACACCCTGCCTGTAGCTAAAGAAACTTAGTAAAAACAAAGTCAGTGATATTGCCAGTCTGGGATGTGTTACAACTAGGGCTGTCAACGATTCTCATTTGTGTCAAAGATCAATACAAACAGACATTTTCATCTTCCTGCGGAGGCTCGTGGGAACAATCACGACTCAAACGCAAGCAACATTACAAGCAGGCCCGGAGAAGAGCCGTTCAACCCTCTTTGGATAAAAAGACAAAAGCATTACTCCAGAGTATTTTACCGCCGACGAGGCAAAAGAACAGGAAAAGCCCAAAGGTGTCAGTAAATAAGTCGGACAGGATAAGCCAACGCTAGCTTTTTAACCATTTGCAGTTTAATAATAGTCCAATCCTGTTGCTACAACTGTCTTGAGTTCCTGTGTCAAAATGGTTTTTCGTTCCGTCCTACTGTGGGTCTGATCACGCCCAGGTACACAGCCAGGGACAGACGCTACATCAGATGTGAAATGTGAAAAGTCACACTGCTAATGTAGCTAATGAAACACAATGAGAACAAACATACTCAGCCTGAAGCTAACAATCTGCACAGAAACTTGTCAGAACCAGTGGGATCCTACCTTGATGACTAATCCTCGCTGAAAGAAAATTAAATATGGAACTGAATTTCCCGCTACCAACAGGTTTTATCTCAATGCAAATATGATGAGATTATAACTGGTCGTAATGTTCTGATTATCGGAAAGAACCTTGAAAAGCATTTTCTGGTGGTGTTGGGAACCGTCTGTATAACACGTTTGCCACAATACTCTGGGAAAATACTCAAAGCCATTTCCACCTCCAGACAGCTCGAAAACCAGTGGCCTAATCAAAGTCTGGCTTAAATCCAGCTGAGATCCTGTGGCATGGGGAAAAAAAAAAAAAAAAAGCTGCTCAACATTAGAACAACAATCCTCTACAACAAAGATCAACTGCTTGATGCCAACTGAAGGCTGGCACAGCAGTTGTCTGCTTTAGCGAATGATTACTTTACAGCTTTTTTTTCTCTAGATTCATAACATCATTTAAAAAAATCATATTTAGCATTTACTCTGTTTTTTTTTAAATCTCTTACTAAAGTGAATTTGTTAGTTTGAAACATTTAAGTGAGATAAAACAGCAAAAACTGAGAAATATTTAAAGGTGTGGTGGAAATTGTATTTGTGTCAAGGACAATGAAATGTGTTCTATTTTGTCACATCTAGAGTTTTAAAGAGGCGTCTGAGGAGCAAATTGCTGACTCTGCCATTTTGTAGTCGCTGCTTATTTATGATCCATCCATCATGTTGACATAGTCAGGCTTCAGTGGATCCCTTGGCTGAGAAAGCGGTGGATTATCAAAGGTTAAGTTGGACCAACATTCGAAGATTGGAGGACGCTGCTGAATCAAAATGAAAGTGAAATAAATTTAGGGCTTGATTCCGTCACTCACCTGGTGTTGAAACACGGGCAGCAATTGCTTAGATTTAAGATCAAATCAACTCCAAGTTCTCTTCGGAGAGTTCAGACTTGACTACGTCCGAATCGTCGTAAGCAAGCACATCAGCAGCCTATGTTATTGAGCCACCGAGCGGGTAAACTCACTCGTCTCGTATAGTGTGCTTCTGGGGATTGAATCAGATTAGTTTTTCATATCATATTTTAATATAAAAATCTATCCAAGTGAACCATTTAAGAGCTCAGCCTGGTGCTCTGGCCTAAAGACGTTCTCATCCACTCCGCTGATATCATGTCAACACCACTGCTGAGCTTTGTTTTTCCAACTGTCAACCCAACTTAGTTAATCAGACGCCATTTATAACAACCGACTAACTGCTGAATCTCTGACCAAATTTCAAATGTTTAGCTAAACCTAAATGTGTTAAACGGGATCCAGCATGCTATATAGGTTTGCAGTTTATATTTTTAAAAGCTGTTTTGGTGAGCACGGCCTCCAGTCTGGAGACACTAAATTAGCACCAACTTGTGCCAACGCGACGGTAACAACATGGTTGTTATTGGATAGCAGGACAACTGTAGCTAACTACAACCAAAGTCTTCTGAAAGCTTATCTCCGTGTTATTAGTGCAGCGACCAGAGCGCATGAATACTGTTTATTATTAGCCACAACGGTTGCAATGAAGGTCAGGAGCTAGCTAGCTGGCTAGGAGACAGCTAAAAGCTAGCGGCTTTGAACAACAGCACCTGCTTACGTCGCCTGTAGCTCCCAAGCAGCTAGCTTCGGTTAGCAAATGTAAATTATCGTTACTCACCTTTGAACAGAGCTGAGGCTAAATTCTACGCTGCGTTTTTAGCGTCTAAGTCCTTGCTGTATTGTTCGGCCGAATGAAGATATCCGGGAAGTATTTTTAGCGAAAAATGAGGCATAGATTTCAGAAAGTCTCAGCCACATGTCTCGCAGGCTAGCTGCAAAAGTTGCGCTTCTGGCACCCCCTATTGGAAGCGGTGAGCATTACAGCATAATGTGGATTTATCCATTTGGTTTCGTTTACGCAAATTCTGGCTGCAGATAGGACGAAAGAGATGCCTCTATAAGGAGCTAAAATAGTCTCATAATTTGTAAATCTCCATATTTACAGGCTGAGGAGTTCCAACATGGGATCTCGGGATTTTCAGCAGGATTTTCTGTGTCTCCTCACCTCTCTATCCTGATTGGTCCAATACTGTTGTCTTATCTCAGTAATGCTGGAGAATCACCACACAAACAGACACACATTCTTTTATTTCTGTCTAAGTAACAGATGATTGAAGGAGACTTTCTGATCAAGTCATTACCATGTCCACAACCTGTTACAACCAGTAGATTAGCAGGTGGAGTAGTTCTTCTGCTTTAATTGCTGGTCGATGTAGAAATGAAATAAAGAGAAAAGACAACAAAGTTAAAGAGGAAGATATACATGGACAGCAGATAGAAACAGTTTCTACAGCTCAACTCTGCGCAACTATATCTGAAATGTTTAACTATGTTGCGTAGATATAAATATTCTTACTTTTTTTGTCAACTGGGTTCCCTTATCTTCCTCCACCTGACTGGTGGTGTTGAAGGTGGAAGTTTTACAGGCTCAAGAGATCCAACCTGGGAAGATCAGAGACATCAGAGATCTGAGAAGTCTGGACCTGGATCAGAGACTGGTAAGGTTCCTCTAAATTGAGGAACGCTTTCTAAATTACTAACTGTGAATTTCTATTTCTATTTTCATTTAGCAAAGCTGATGGTCCCCAACGCCAGCAGGAGGCAAGCAAGTATCATGTGAATGTAGAATGCGAAAACTCACCAGCAGTATGAAAAACAAAAAGGGAACCAGGAGGACAGGAACCACATGGACAGCGACGAAAGAATCCAGCGATGAGCAGCTAAAACCTGAAAGATTAAAACTGGGAGAGTGGATTAGTGGAGGAACGGATGAGAACAATTTACAATATTAGAGAGCACCATGTGGGGAAGCCCCACTATTACACCCTGAAGCATGGGAGAGTAGAGAGGAAAACACAAAGAGCGAAACAGAGAGCTCAAGTGACAGATAGATCTCAACGTCCTCAAAACTGAGACAGAACCACAAAGAGAATCATGGAAGAAGCAGTCTCTCCCTGTGTGTTAAAACTTTAAAACCGATGTTTCGTTCCTCTTATACTACAGCACAACCAATTATACTGTGTCCCCATCTGTTTTTTCATGTCTTAAAAATTATTAGGTGACAGAAACATTGATTCAATTTTAAATAGTTTAATTTGCAGCAGTGTTGTCACAATTGTATTGATCCCAGTGTCCCGAGCTGTGTTGTCTCAATTCTTTTGATGTTTGATTTTTACCCAGCAAGATTGTCTTAGATTTAGTTTTAATCCTGAAGCGTTGTCTCGACACTTTTAGCATTTATCGTTTATGCACCGACGATGTCCGACTCCTTTTAGTGTTTTTTATTCAGAAATATGGTCTCCTTCCTCAGAAATTAAAATTTGTCTCCTCCAGCATTGAGTCATTCTTTTATTAAACAACAAAAAAGTCAGCATTGCCTGTCCAGCCAAAATCCTTACCATCTAAAATACAAAATCCAGCAGCTGGATCAAGAGAAGCCCCAGTGCAAGACGCTACCTAAAGCACCTCAGTCCTGCCAGAATTCTTAACATCTAAAATTAAAAATTCAGCAGCAGGATAAAGAAAAGCCCCGGTGCTCCTCTTCACCATCACCACTGTCCCTGGTCCTCTTGGCGGGGAGTTCCTCTTCAGCAGCACTGCCCTTTGTCCTCTTTCTGTTTTTGGCAGTCACAGATGTCACATGAGCCGCGTCCTCTTCCAAACCTACCTGGTAATGTTGGAAGGTCCCCATAAGATCTAAAGTCCTCTGAACGCGAAATGGGCTCTTCTTGTTTTTATAGTCCTGACGTGAATTTAAAGCTGGAAGGATTCACAGTACCAAAATTAATCTTTAGTGATAGGTCATCCTCCTTCTTAGCATCCACCTTCCGTGTAGCTTTCCTGATGATACGGTGGCCAGAAGTCAAGGAAGCCGTGTCTCCTTCCAAACCTAACTGGTGAATGTTGAAATAGGTCTGGAATCCTCTGGACTCAAAATGGGCTCTTCCCGCTTGTCAAGTCCACGTGTGGATTCAACTGAAGTCAAGGGAGAAATGCCCTCTTGAGGCTTCTGAACCATCCCTATTTCACATATGTATTTAAAATTTGGAGGAAGAATCTCAAGCAGCTGTGACGCAGCATAAGCAGGGCCCACTGTCAGACTGGAGCTGGTAGTACAGCTACCGCTGCAGCTGCTAGTGCAGTCATTGCCAACCTGGACTTCACTGGAGCTGGTAATACAGTCCACAGAGTCTGGAGGTGAACGACAGCTTGACTCTCCCTGGTCTTCAGAAACTGAGGGGGAGTGAAATATGAAGTGTGAGTGAAATGTCGTCTGACATGTGCGAGAAAACATCCGACCACCTTACTGAGATCCTTACCATTGTCTGGATGTGCCCCCAACATTGGGGATCCATCTGCTATAATATGGAAAAGAAAACAAAAAACTATAGTTCAGTGTCAAGACCTTCACAAAAATCCAAAGAAATGTTTAGAGAGAACACTGAAATACCAAAAATACATTAATTCAGGTTTGAGAATGTCTTCATTTTTCTTGATCAGATTTAATTAACAGTATTATTGCTATGCTAGATGTGATTACACAATAAGAACATGAATTAAGAAATAGAATAAATGAGGCTCATCTTTAGTCACAGCAAAACAGAAAAACAAACAAACATATTTTTACATAAAAACGAGAACAACACACCCCCCCTACAGTTTCCTGTTATGCTGATGATAAATTAGTTTTCATTTCCAACCCCCAAATTTCTTAGCCATTCGCGTTGCAACTAGCAGTATTTGAGTTGGGACAAAAATATTCCAATAAAAATATTGACTAGAAAAATAGGAGACATTTTCTGCAGGTATTTCAAAGGAAAATAACAGAAACTACTGAACATTCATTGATGAATGTAGATGCAATCAAAGTTGAACCTTTGTTGATCAATCACAACAAAGCTATCACATCAGAGGAATAAGCAGCAATATGACTATTAACTGCTTGAAATCATTACCTTCTTTATGTAGTCTTAGCTAAAATTCTCAGCCAAGACTATCAGGCCTAAGGGAGCAGATATCCAGATCAGCAAGAATTCCAGGTTGAGAGATTTAGCTAGAGGGAAGAGGCTTCACAGGCATGAGTCAGGCATTGTATCAAATTATAAGGTTTATTACATGGCCTATGATTTAAATGTCTCTGGATGAGAGCTGCTCCATGTTTCCTATACTTGCAGAAGAAAAAATATACACTTGTATATATTTCCAGCTGCGAAAAGCATGAACAACCAACAAGCACTGACATGTCTTTGTGCCCATACTCTTCATCACCAACACATGGATGACAATGTACTGGAATAAGTAGCAATAAATATATCTTTTTTGTTTGTAGTGGTATATTATTCGAATGAACATATGAAAAGGTGCCATTTTTATTCTGTTAATGAATAGTAAGAGTCTTCTTAGCACCCCTAATGTTCAAATTAAGGATGCACAATATTATCGGCACGGGCCGATATTAGCTGGAAAATGTAATATTGGATATTGGCCATTCCATCAAAATAACTCACCAATATAAAAGGTATTTTTATATGACAAACTAGTGACAATAATGCCTGCAGCACAGCACATCCAATTTGCACTGTTGCCATTGTCTTAGAGAGAGCAAATGTTTTGAATAAATTTGACATTAAACAAAATGCAAGTTGAGAGTGTTACATCATTTTCAGCCTCCTTTGTAGCATTTGCATTTGGCAGCTGGCTAAATTGACAAAGATAATGCAATATTTTAATTCCACAGTCAAGAAACCCATATAGTTTATAGTAAGTAGTTATAGGAAAAATAAAATATTGGTATTGGTATCGGTTATCAGCCAAATGAGTTTTAGTAAATTGGCATATCGTGCAGCCCTCGTTCAAATGAGAAATGTTACATGAGACCAAGTAAGTGCGGTCTGATTTTGTTAAAAACTTTTTTCTCCTTCACTTAAATGTACATTTGTAGATTTTAATATCAACTGGAATCGTTTCTTTAAAGCTTTTTACACAGCTTTATCAGCGCTAGCGCCAAGTGTAGAGTGAGAATCTGTAACAAGTGTAGGTGTGCTAAAAGAATAACACCTCGAACAAGGGAAACATCCTTTAACACATGCCATCAGTGGTGTCATTTAAAAATAAAACAGTATTTAAGTCAGGCACTGCAAACCTAATATAAAAAGCTGCTTTTAGATGACCACATTTATTAAAAGGAAATAAGTTACACCAAACTTGGCTGCATGTAGAAATATCCTCTTATGCAGTAATCAGATGTCTCTCCTTTGCTAAACAGATAAAAGAAAGCAGGGGAAAAAAACGAGCAAAGGCCCAGGCAAAATGTTCAGTGTTTTTATTTAAAAACTATAAACAGTCACCAAAGTAAATAAAGCCAATCTCTAACAGACTGTTAGGTCTATGTATAGTCACACATCCTACTGACACCGCAGAAATGAAGATGGTTGGGGTCGCCCCGGTCAGATGCTAATACGACAGGCAGTCAAATGTTACACAACACACGGTAGAGAGGACAGTCTGAGGACGTGAGCCGGAATGTGGCATGGTAGTAAGAATGAAAAAATAGTACAATAAAACTCCACACTATATTAAGATAGAAAAAAGTAGTGAAGAAAATATCATACCTGCACGTAAAGCAAAGAACACAGGAGAAAACCTGTATAAAAACTCCATGTATTTAAACCAATTTACAAATACAAAAAAATTTTTGGTACGCGCACCGTGCCCGTACGATGACAAAAAACGCTTACAGTGGATTATATGTTCCTTGTGTGTGTGCACGTGTTGAGGGGAAGGAAGTGTGGGGGAGGGGGAATAGGGGAAGAGAATACCTTCAATATTTTTTTTCTTCTACAAAATGACATGAGATATATTATTCCATACTCTTTCAGCCAGCAAAATGAGTTCTACAAGGTATTATAATACAAAAAATGTCACAGTTCCACAAAAAACTGCTTTTAACCCCATCCCTAAGCTTTACAGCATCAGTACCTTTGCAGAATTATTTACAAGTTTTTAAGTACATTCATCCACTGCTGAGTATAGAATCACATTAGATACAAGTGACCAAGGATCATTTAAAAAAAAAAAAAAAAAAAAAAAAAAAGAAAAGAAAAATAACAAAAACAAACGTACTACTTTATTAAATCCTGTCAAAGTAATGCTTCTATTACCCCCACAGAGCGTGTTCTCCAGTGGCTGCATCGGCATCAAAGGATCTTCTTTATATATATTCACAACATATTTACAAGATTCTTTTTTTTTCTTTTTATTAATTGTAATGGTATTCATTTCAATAATAAATAAGTGAAAATATATTGACTCAAGTAAGAAAACCAAGCTACCGAGTTTCTAAAGAAAAATTTTCTCTGCTCCAGTCGCCGGCCGAGTCGTCCTTCCGCCCAACCCTGTGAGAAACCTTCAGTAGCCCCGCCCCCTCCGCGGCCCCGCCCACTCACACTCTTCACCCTAGAACTCAAGCACACTCCTGTTTACGGGATCACCAAAAATAAAAGGAGGAGGAAAAAAAACGACTATACTGAAACAAAAATGTGCTCATGTTTGGGGGGGTTTTGTCAGTGGAGTCCCTCAGGGAAGCAGTCTCTAGGAGCTCCCCCTGGTGGGCAGCTGGTGGAAGATCCCCAAAGGCAGTTTCTTTTTTTTTTTTTCTCCCTCTTTTCGGTTTTTCCCCTGTGTGTGATGTAGAGGGCAGGCGGTTGGACCAAGGCTGGCGAGCGAGGAAGTAGGTGAGGGATCAAACGGAGTTTTTAGGGGTGGAGGTGGAAGTGGCAGAACTTCGTCCTGGTTCCCTCCTCCTCCGCTCCCCGCGAGTCCCTCCACCCGTGGTTGACCGGCTATGGCTCGCCGGAGCCTTCGCTTCGCCCTTTGCAGGAGCGAGGGCTGGAGGATGGTCGGTGGTCGTCCTTTTGGCGTCAAGCCTGAAGCGAGCGCGTGAGTTCATAAAGGCATTTGGAGAGCGTGGTGGAGACCTCCATATTACTTAAAGCCAGCACAGAGAGATGTGTCTCGTGCCTTTTTACCAACCTGAGGGACGAAAAAATAAATAAAAAATCCATAAACATCAGCAAAGCATCACATGAAACTTGCATAATTAAAATCTGAAATGTGGGAATTCAGATTTTTCTGGCTACATTTACTGACACCTCTGCTAACAACACATTTAGAGTAAAATAAGACAAGTTAAAATAAATTCTATATACATGCAAAAAACTTGTAATTTGAGTACAATTATTCAATGGGGAAAATATCCAGTTTGAAAAATTATATATAAGTTAAAGATCCATTAATTGGTGTCCCATGAGGGTAATAGTTTCTACAATCCCCTTTAGTCACATTTCTGAAGGTTGGATCATCCACAAGAGGGATGTTTAAGATCTCCTCGCAAAAGCTGATTGAACCACTGGTGAACAATCAGCAGATTAAGAAAAAAAGAGTCCAGGTGTTTCAAAGACTTTATAATTCAGAGCCTTTGGAAGAAGAAAAAAAAAAGGGTTCCAGAGCCTCAGAAAGCCTCCATCATACAGAACACTAGGCTTTAGGTGCTTTTTCAACTGAAGTACTTCTATTCAAAAAAACTCAATCTTAGTCTATTTAGACCAACATACTCAGTTACAGTAAAGTCCCAGTAGTTTAGTAAATTCCACCTGTTTACATGTGCAATGCATTAACTAAGATAGGTGGAGCCTTGTTGTTATGGAGACTTGGTAAAGCCCAAGATGCCTCTCCTCGTGGTAGTTCTCCCTCACCATCCTGCTCGTGGAGTGGAAACTTAATTAAGTGTTCCCGCCTTCAAGAGCTGAAATATTACATCATGTTCATACCAATGGGACTCAGAAGTCATGGATTACTGACAAAAAGCTTCTAAAAATAATAAATAAAAGGTGCTTAATTACATTTATTTTAGAGGCATATAGAGGCACCAATAACTAATCCTTGTGAAAGACAATAAAACAATAGATGATATTTTAAGGCTTTATATTAATTTTTACCAGGGTTTACCAAACAATGTGGCCACAACTGTATTTTGTAGATTTAATTACCTTGAAGAAGGCTTAATTACATCACCACAGTGTGGATTCAAACTTCCTTCAGTCAAGCAGGAAACTTACATGCGACCACAGTCGGAGTGCTTGGCGATGTTCTTTAATGTTAAGGCAGCAGTTAGTCGTATGTGTTTGGTCACTGGTCCCTCCTTCTCGTCCTGCAGGAAACACGAAACACAAACATCACTTTACTCAGCAGGTTATCTTAATGAGAAGCTCATTCGCCTGCTACATCATCAGTGGTTTTTTGCCCTCTTCTATGATGTCTCTGCATACTGAAATAGTATTTGTTTTAGGTTTTCTGATTGCCTTCAACAAGCAGAAGTGACACCCAGAAAGTCAACAAGTCTAATATAATCTATTAAAAGGTTTGTTGAGTTTTCCCACAGTAAAATTCAAGCACCTTCCAGGGAAATTTTAAAACTTTTCCAGCACCACACTTTGGAGATAAAAAAACAAAAAAACAATACAAATGATCTAAATACGACATTTTCTATTAACTGTTTTATGATATCTTTTATTACCGTTAATAATATCTTGTGGTGGTACAACAGAGACACGGTAAACCAAAAAGTAAAAAAATTTTGTTTTTTTTAATTTTGGTAATTCTAACTGAAAACAAGAGAAATTTGGTCTGATTTAACTACAGACAGTGAAAAAAAATTCAAATGTAATCTTTTGAAAAGATCTTAGACTGGACTTTATTACAAAACTGAAATTTGAATATGAAACATTTTCCAAACCTTAAAACCACCTATTGAATTTAAAGCATTTACAAGGATTTCCAGAACCAGTATGAACCCTGAATATGACAAAATGGACACTTTTTTTAAAATAAGAAAAATAAAGTATTGTAAATCCCATCATGAGTCAAAATATTAACAATAATAGTCTTTAAACAGGGTACTCACTGTGAAGTCCCTGAAGACCAAGTTTCGAGAACCTCTACGTAGGGCCATGAGAGCTGCGCTCGGATGATTGACGATTGCTTTCGGTGCTCGTTGTGCCGGAGTGCTGCCTGCCGCTGGCGAAGTCCTTCACAGAGCAAACACAAAACGTTGTTAGCAAAGCTGATATTTGATAAACATGGTTTTGATTCAAGTTACGAGTCGCGTCAGACAGGACGTTGCACGCACTGGGAAGATGTCTGATTGGGACTTTGTGCTTGCTGCTCCTCTAGTTTGAGTCCAGCCAGCAAAGCCTCTCTGGAACAGTGTTTATCCTGAGGAAGTAGAGACGTCACGGTTCAAACAACAACGTCAAATACTGTTTTTATATCAAGGCAGTAATAGAAGAAGGTCAATATTGAAGAATAAAAACAGTTTTTCATCTGGCCAATGACAAGATTTTACCTGCAGATGTGTGATGAAGGACAGTCTCTGCCGGGGGAAAGGTTCACATCCCTCCCACAGACAATGCCCTCCATACACTTCTTTTCCTCCATGTTGCGTTGCTGCGTGGTAAAATACTTGAGACGGCGTTTCGAACCACCTGGAAGACACCGCCAAAAAAAAAAACCCCCAAAAAAACCAAACAAACAAAAAAAACATGGACGTTTTTACAAAGACGTGGCTGAAATGATCACACAGAAGGTGTAATGTGAAGCAGAAGGGGGCGCTGTACCGTTTACACGACTGCCACAGACACTTAAAGTTCTGCCCTGCTTTCCTGCCCGGTTCCGTCGGCGACGTGGGGATCTGCTGCACTGGGAGGTGCGGACTGTGGTTGCCTGCTGGTGCCGGCTGCGAGGAGGGAGCTGGGGGCGGGGTGGCAGTCGGCTGGAGAGGAAACATGGTTTTAGAAACATGGACGGACAAACGGCTTCATCGGACACAGGCGTGAGATCAGGATTAGGACCAATCTGTTGGCTGAGATGTAACCCAGGCCCTTCTCTTGGCAAAGGTTGTTCACTCAGCTGCTTCGCTGTAGGAGGTGGGTATCAGTGAGAGCCACATGGTCTTGACTGGACTCACCTTCTTAACCTCCAAACTTTTAGATATTTGAGAATTTACCGAACAACAGAGCTGCTGAGAATACTCTATACTCAAAGTACATTTACAGCAAAGATACCAGTAACTTAGCAAGTCAAATTTTAAATATAGTAAATGTCCTAGATGGCATTAGAACCTTAATTAAGGTTGCAAAGTGACAGTTTCTACATTTTGAATATTTCGAATAGGATTTCAATCAAAAACCTTTTCCACACCAGTAGGAGGCGACAAGACAGGTGTAACTTTTTGAGCTCATTTTTTAACAAAAATGACAAAAAGTAGAAAAACGGCTCCACAGTTGAGGTTTTTAAAAAAATCTATACTAGACATCTGCAAAGTGGGCATCTATATAGCCTTTTTAGTAATCTCAAAACTTCACTAAATATAACAAATAAAAAAATCCCCACCACAAGATGGTTTGAATTTTACTGAAAAGATTAAATTCAGAAAAAAACAAGTTCTGCTAAACACTCATCTTGCGGACAGGATCTATGTCAATGACTCTCCTCTTCCAGAACTTACTGTCATCAAAAGTTTAACTCACATGATAGACCAAACATCAAGTCCCATTAGGAAGAGTAGATGTGCAGAAATGTGGTTTACATGGAGGAAACCCCAGAGTGACTCACCGTGGCGCCAGCTGCTTGTGTAGGCGAGCAGTTCCTCTGCTGAGCGGCGTTCTCTATTGCTACTTTGGCTACTGTGCTTGGGTCCGTTCCTGCCGGCACCGCCACCATGGTGGCGCTGCTGCCGGCGTTGTTGGGGTCGCTGATGGTGATGATCCGAACTCCCACCTTGCTGGGGATCCCGGAGGAAGTCGCCGCCGCCGGGCCGCGCTCCTCGTTCTCAGCGGGCCTCTTGATGCCCCGGGGCTCTGAGGCCACGCCGTTCGCTGGAGAGGAAGTGGGATTCTGCGAAGCGACAGCACAGGGCAGCAAGGAGTTGGGGAGCAGTTGCTGTCTGAGCACAGGTGTGCCGTGCCCCAGCGCCGGCCCCAAAGGTCCGTTTGTTAGTTCCGAGGGCGGCCGGTGAGCTGCAGCCTGGGGTCCGTTGGCCAGGCGCTCGGCCTGCTGGGCTTTGGCAGTGTCCTGCTGGGGAGGGGGCGGACTGGGCAGACTCTGTTCTGAAGTCTTTTCAGAGGCGCCCACCTCCCCGTTCCCCCAGTACTGTTTGGAAGCAATGTGATTTGGAATGTTTTTGTTAAAGTTGCCACCACTATCGGCCCGCTCAAAGTCACACACCCCGTTAACCAGGGTCTTTTTGGGGTCGGCATTGCCCTCAAGAGGGGCGTTTGGGCCTGGAGAGAGAGTCTGCTTCCCATTGGAGGAAAGGCTCTCTGTTACCGGGCCATTGAGTACTCCCTGGCTGTTCCCTGAGTGATATGGAGGTAGATTCGGGTCCACGCACTTCCCACCGTTTAGTAGCTTGGCACCTGCTGCAACGTCCCCATTCCTCGTTTTGCCATTCGGAGGGTCTCCTTCTGCCAATGAAGAATTCTCCATCACCTCTATCTTCCTTTCATGGATATGCAGCCCTGTGGCGTCCTTGGCCTCTTCCTCCTTCTGACAAATGATCTTGTCTCCTCTGAGGGGAGCCGGCAGTGGCGGTGGGAGCGGCGCGCCTGTCGAGACGTGATGGGGTACTGTTCCAATAGAAAACGGCGGTGGCGGGACACCCGGAGCCACAACCCCCTGGCTGACGGCGGCGACGGCAGCAGTAGAGGTGGTGAAGCCAGTGTTGGGGACCACGGTAAACGTGACTTGTCCAGCTGCTGTGGGGGCCTGGATGATGGCCGCTCCACCCGGCGTACTGGTGGAGATGAGCTGTCCTGGCAGCAGCTGGACCGTCTGGAGAGGCGGGGCACCTGCGCCAGGAAGCTGGCCAGGGACCAGCTGGACGCTGACCGGCTGAGGAGAGGGGTTCTGGTAGATGACCTGTGGGTTAGGGGCTATCATGTTGTTCGGAGGGGGGATCTGTGGGGCGGGTAGGATCAACTTTCCTCCCGGGGTAGAAGGCCCTCGCTTTGGAAGCAGTAGCTGTTTGATCAAGCTGGATTCAGTGGAGGTAGGTTGTGTGGGAGAAGTTTGGGATATGATTTGGAGAGGAGGCGGCAGCGCCGGTGGCGCCTGCTGCTGTTGCCGTATCGTGGACAGTGCGTGGCTGACAGCTTGATTGGACTGGACCTGGGTATTTGAGTGAGAGGCAGCAGGTGAGCAGGGACTGGAAGCAGCTCCTGGCTGCCCCGCTATCTGGACAGTCTGGGCACCGGGAATGGAGGAGGGGTTGGCAAGAACAATCTGGTGTATGGCCGGGGTGTAGGCTGCATTCTGCTGGGGATTGGGACTGACTATTACTACGCTCTGTTGAGGCTGAGGCTGCTGGTTGGGAGGGGCTAACGTGGCTGTTGGCCCACCTGACTGGTTTGGTGCTGGTTTGGGAGCAATATTTTGAAATGTTACACGAGAACCTTGGGAGTTGGCCACGCCCGTTATCCCTATGGCCTGGCTGCCTCCCACCTGGATGGAAGGGGGTACTGAAACCGTAGTAGTACACTGGGTGTCAACCTGGGGTGTTCCACCCTGAGGTCCAGAGACGGGGAGGGTTTGAGGCAGAGGTGGTTGCTGGGTGACCTGGGAGCACACACCTTGTACCCGGGCGGTGAGGATGTGGCCTTGTGGAACTGGCTGAAATAGTGTGACGGGAGCCCCTGTGGGGAGCATGGGAGAGTGCTGCTGCTGAGGCATGGAAGGGGGCACCGGGTTCTGTGGGCTGTGGTTCTGGGCGGCCGCAGCGGATGTTGTGATCCCTGGAGCTGTTCGGACCAGGGTCGGGGGTAACTGTGGCAATGCCTGTGGGGGACCAGAGTGACGGGGAACAGTTGGGTGGTTTACACGAGAACTTTCCTGTGTGGGCGAGGCCATGGGTGGGGCGCTATTAGAGGCACCCGGGGGCCGCACGAACTGTGGTCCAGGATTAGGATGTCCCGGGGGTAACCCTGGTAACACAACATGAAAATTTATTAATATTCAGATTAATACAATGTTTCAGAAACTTTGGTGTGGAGTAGTGACATCTTCTACAAAAGGCGAGTCAAACAGGCTTCCCATTAAAATTCCTTATGTATTCCATAAATATGTATAATTGATAAATATCAGTTATCAGCCGCAACAGCAATATTAATATCAAATATTGATATCAGCCCAAATTTTCATATCGGTGCATTCCTAGCAGCAGTTTCCTTCAACACAAAGCATTTTGCTTGCACACCAAAATGTTCATCTGACCAGAGCGCCTGCTTCTAAAAAAACAAAAACCAGAAGTACCAGGTGGTGGAGCTTGAGGATCTCCAGGTGCTTCGTGTCTAGCTACTGGAGGTGGAGGAGCTGCGGCCGGGTTCTGGTGTTGCTGCTGGGTTTGCTGGTAGTACAGCTGGATGGGGAGAGGGATCGCTCTTCGCCTTATTCCCACCAGGAGGATCTGAAGCGGGTTGCTGGCTTTTGCCTCCTCTTGCCGCCTCATAGTGTGGTTGGGGAACACCGTCCTGTCCAGAAGAGAGACCTTGTGATTCCATATATTCCCACTTCTGGGATTTATCTACTGATCTTGCCCAGCAGCTAAATTAACTTGATCGAGTCGTGCGCACTCTGTACCTACCGCAGGCATTTTAGGAAGCCGGTGGAGTTCAAGATGTTGCCGCGTCCCATTTTGCTGCATGTAGCCAGATACTCAGAGTACATTTCTGATCGTGAAACTGAGCCCTCGGGGTTCGTCTCGAAGTGTGCGTTCAGCCTGTTAGAAAGAAACCAAACAGGTTTTAAAATTACCAGAAAATAGAAAAAAGTCTTTTTACCTACAAAGATCAACATAGATGTAAAAAGCAAAATCTCACCACTGCAGCGTAAACTTCTCCCCATCTAGTTCGACGATACCAGGTGGTGGTACATTGGACTGAACAGGGGCTCTTGTTACTAAGGAGACATAATGAAAGCATTAAAAACTGTCTGCCACAAATTTCATTCACAATACAACTGTAGTGCTACGTAGATACCCACTAGATGTCAGCAAACTAATGACGGACCATATGCAGAAGTCAGGAGTCTCTTAATTATTGTTATTCATTTTGGTACAAGACTGGCTGATTTTGACCTATCTGAAGGAAAGCAACTGCAACAGCATTTTTTGTAACAATGACAGTTCTGAAGAACTTTGGAGGAGTAACTTACACATATGTACAGAGCAAGAAGTACTTCAATACCTTAAACATTTTTCTGTCACTTCAATGTATTTTCCTGATAGTGTGGCCGAAGGTGAAGCAAAATTCTGAAGTGGAAGTTTTCAAATTTCTTGCACAATTAAAATCCAAGAAATATGGTTTGCATTTCTATTTAAAGTCTTGCAACAGATTTAAATTTGATTTAGGCCCAGACTTTGGCTGAGTCCTTTCTAACACATGAACATGCTCTGGTTGTCACTATTCCGCTGTAGCTTTGATTTTATGGTTTTGAGCGTTGTCTTTCTGGAAGGTGAGGAATCGTTCTTTTCCAACTTTCAGAGATTTTTTCCTAACATCTACCGTCTAACAGAGTAAAAAGAAGTTAAAAAGCTTGAAGCGTCTCTGAGGAGCCCTTACCTGGTGCCGTCGCCCCCTGCACCGCTGCAGGTACCTGCTCCACCAGCTGCGGTCGGACCTCGGCGGCCTGCTCTGCGTTGGCCTGGTGCTCGATCAACCGCACTGCCGTCAGGGCGTCGGGCCCAAATGTGTGGAGGTCTACCGACACCAATCGCACCAACAGGTCTGATCCGGGACAAGGAAGACAAAGCAGTCTCGACAATGAACTTAAACTGAAACATACTACTACAGCATAGTGCTGTGAAGAAACTGAATGTTTCAAACTAATTTTTAGATTAGACAAGGGAAAATCTCTTTAATTGAGACTTTCAGTGAACGTGTACCTATGCTGTGGTCAACTGAGGCGATCTTGCTGCAGGGAATATCTCCCAGTTGGGCCAGCAGGTACAGAACCTCCAAGGAGGCCATGAGGAGCATGAGGTCCGGCAGAGTGAGGAGCATGATCACCTCCCTGTACGACTCCTGGTCCACATACTCGCAGATCAACACGCCGTTATCGTCTGCTTTGCTCAGGTTACCCAGGATCTCCATAGCTAAGCAGAAACATAGAGACATTTTAGAAACTCTCAAAACTGCAGGCGTTTCCTGCCTACACTTTGACTAGACCCACCTCTCATTTTGAGGAACCTGTCCCTGGACATCAAGCATTTGGTGATGGTGTGAAAGATCAGGTGCGTCGTCCGAAAATCGACGGGATCCAGCTGGAGCTAAGAGATAAAAAAAAAAAAAAAGACGAGTCTTTAGTGTCCTTATGCAGCCGTCTTATTAAAACCTGATGAAGCTAAGCTAACCACATTAGCATTGCACACTCCAGTTGGGTGAAGCAGGAACTAAACCAGTAACTTTCTCATAGAAACATGAATGTTGAGCACATGAACTGAGGATTTCATCTGGTTGATCTGTAGTCGATACACAAACTGATGACCCACCTCAGCAGCCACATTGCCCAGCGTGTCGAGTCCGAGCTGTCGGAGTGAGATGAGGTTACAGTGGGCGCAGAGCAAAAGGAAGCGCAGGCACGTTCGGTTGGCCGCCAGCAGCTTGACGTTGGCCTCCTCAAAGGAGAGGTTTCGCAGGATGACGGCAACCTGCAGCACCCGCTGGGCCTCCATGTCACTGGTGCCTGGGTTCCGCGGCGGGTGGAAGAGGCTCTGCCAGTGGTCCTCCCGGGACGTACCATCTGTGGTCAGAGCAGAAGGGGCAGGGTCGGTCAGACTAAGCCGAGAGGATGGACTGTGGGACTTAAAATCTAGTTTTAGGACTAGATTTAATGAGAAATTGTAGATTTTCAGTTTGACTGGTCCTAACGAGTTTGAATCTCAAAAATCCAATCTTTTAACGTCTTTTTATTCAGTGAATGTACCGTTCGTAAGTAATTAAGTCACACTAAAATTAAAACTCTTCAGAGTGGAAGTTAAATATTTTATGCCATCACCGAGGTATTTGGAAATGAATTCAGAGAAAGAGATTCAAGAAAAAAAACAACAACTTGCATTCTATAACATTTTTACGACAGAGTATTAGGGCTTAAAAGAGCAGTCATAATACACGACTGTGACTTCAAACTCATACTATGACTTTATTTTCATTACTACGACTTATCGTCATATTATTAGGACTTTAATCTCATAATACTACGACTACTCCCTGCAGGTTCATTCTCGTAATATTCTGACTTTATTTTTATTCATTCATTCACTGAATGAGGTCTTCCTGGGGATTTTTCATCCTTTGAAAGGATGTTTTTACTATCACGCATTAAAAATATGCCCAACTTCTGTTGTGGTCTTGTCATGGAAAATATATTTATTGAGATGATAGTGATGATAAAAAAAAGTCTGAGAACTCCAAAAAATAAAAGCTAGCAGTGGTTTTAGAAATGCCAGCTGTTCAAACTAAGCTTATTGCTAATATATGATGCTAAATGTCAATTGCTCGTTTCTACTTGTTTTAAAATCCTAGTAAAATCCTAAGTACCCATCTTTCAATAAACACAATAAACTATGCGGATGATACACAGCTCCACATCACAATGTCACCAGGTGACTCTGAACCATCTAGTCACTGAATAAATGTTTAGAACAGATAAATGTGTGGATGAACCAAAACTTTCTCCAGCTGAACAGAAACAAAACTGAAGTTATTATTTTTGGACCTAAAGAGGAACGATATAGAGTTATAGAGTCAATGCACAGCTTCAGTCATTACAACTTAAAACTAGCGATCAGGCCCAAAACCTGGGAGTGGTGATGGACTCTGACCTGAACCTTCAGAGCCACATAAAGACAGTTACAAAATCGGCCTTCTATCACCTGAAGAACATCTCCAGGATTAGAGGACTTATGTCTCAGCAAGATCTAGAGAAACTCATCCATGCATTTATCTTTATATATTGATTACTGCAACAGCGTCTTCACAGGTCTGTCCAACAAATCAATCAAACAGCTGCAGCTGATCCAGAATGCTGCTGCTCACGTTCTCACTAAAACCAGGAAGATAGAGCACATAACACCAGTTTTAAAGTCCCTCCACTGGCTCCCTGT
>CAEGAE010018483.1:0-20963 GCA_903067095.1 Girardinus metallicus | reverse complement strand
CATACACCGATACGCAGATCGGTAGGCAATTTGGGGTTAAGTGCCTTGCCCAAGGGCACATCGACATGGGCAGGAGGAAGCTGGAATTGAACCTACAACCTTCCGATCACAAGACAACTACTCTTCCCACAGAGCCACAGTCGCCTTATGTGTTTGATAAGAGCAAAAAACACCCAAAGCATTTCTGCTACATATTGTAATTAGCTTCTTTCAGTTCTCTGACAAAACATGTGTCTATGTAGAGATTAAAAGATCATATAAGCAAGTCAGACTCAAGTTGGACAATCAAAAAAGAGAAACCTGTGATAGATGAGCATAATCAGTGACAAACAACTACATTTAATCTCCACATATAATTAGAGAAACATATCAGCACAAATGCTTCCTCTCTGCATTCAATGTGCTAAGTCCAGGCCTCTTAGCATCAGAGGTTTAGCGAAAAGTTTCAGTGTCATTTTCGAAGGGAGCATTTGAGTGGATTTGACTATCTTCCACTAATGACTCAAATTGTTTTTGCACATACTCAGTATCAACGTCTCCAAACCACATTATCAAGATTTTGTCTTCTTTCCAAACTTGGGCTTACTTGGGATTTATGCACAAAGCCAACAGCAGAGATGAGAGCTGACTAAAACCTGCTTTAGCTCACTCGTCTGTCTGCAGATAAGGCTTGCATGATGGATTGTCTCTTGGCTGCTCAAGTTTTTTAAAAAACAAAACATTAAATGAGTGTTGCAGCAACAGGGGCTTCGTGTGGAACTCAGCAACTCTTGGCATCCGTGCAGATGACATGAATAAATTCATTCTGCAGCTTCTGTGAGTGAGCCAGCAAATCAATCAGGATGCACTAAAACATTCACAGCTTCCTGGTAATACTGTCATTATCAGTGAAACTTCATCTGGTTTTTTCACTTGTGGTATAAAATTGTATTTTAGGATTTAAAAATAACAGGTAAAATTTGATTACAAACCTGTTTTTAATATATATTTATTCCCAAATGATCTTGCATAGTGTATGTGACAATATTCACACTACTACCAATTACCTGAAAACATCTTGTTATAATTATGGTCCAAGTTATGACTTTTTCACTGTATTTTTCCATTTACAGAAAACTTGCAAACAGCTTTCTAATAAATTCCAACAGCGCTTATTAAAGACCCCAGTTCATTGCTCAGCCAACAAATATGCAGAATCTAATGAGAAAAATGTGAACCTGGTTACATCTGGAAGACTATCATTTGGTAATATGTAATAGAAAAACAGAAACAAGTCCAAAACAAGTTGGTAGATTCCAATAAGAAGTCCCAAACTGCTTACATCACAAACTTTTTCAGCTAAAAGATTGGACTCATTAAAACTGAACTGGATGATGCATCTAAATGTTTTACTGCTGCTGGTCAAATAAGGTTGACAAACAAGAAATGGACTTTTACAAATGTCCCTGTTTTCTGAATCTGCACAAAATGTAAATGGTTTATCATCAAACATCTGCAAAAATAGGCAGTGAAGTATTTGAAAATAAACACAGCTGCTTATAAGGAACACCATTAGTGTCCAGAATAGTGAAATGCAATCCAGTGCTTTCCAATTTGTCACTTTATAGCCATAAACTGTAGTATATTGTGTTGATATTCCTGAAATGGACCAACTTAAGTTATTAATTAATTCATTTCAATAATATTTAAATTAATTAGTAAATAGTATTTAATTTCCTTTTGGAATCAATAAAGTATTTTTCAATTTTAACTTACAATGATGCATAATTATACAAAGGAAGAAAGTGAATAACTGGATTTAAAGTCTTGGCACAGATTTGATGTTGGATTTATGTTGGCCTTTATGCTGTGATGTAGCTCTAGTTGTCTTCCTGTTGGATGTTAAATATCTGCCCTTTTTTAAAACCACTACTAAATGTTGAGATGTGAACTGTAGTTACTTTACTGTCAATATCTTAAGCAATTTTCCAAACACTAACTTTTTACTGCTTTTATTGCCACGCCTTAAATGAAATAATATCTCCGATTACATGTTTGGAAGATTGTATGTTTGAGGATTTTTAAACTGTGCATGACTGATTTGTGGTGAAAGGAAAACAATCAGTCAACTTGATGAGGAGTGAAACACAAACTAACTACAAATGCATATTGGTAATTTTGGGACATTTTTGCATGTCATCCTGTAAAATCTGATTGCAGATGAATGTGGTAATCACTGACATGTTTCCAAACACAATGGACCCTACAATGCTGTGATTTTAAAACAACATTTACCCAAATGAGAAAGTGGGGGGAGCTTTTGAGTCAGTGAAAAGAGAACTTTGCATGTGAAACATTATTTTTCAGTGCATTCAGCTTTTTTCACTGTGGTTCTGCAGCTTACAAGAGAAAGTTTCTTGGTGCAGCATCAGCAAATTAAGTTCCAATGCCAAACGAGTAACAAAAAAGAGTTTTACTCTTCACTTTGTTTTTGTTTTAGCTGAATTCACCCTCTTCTGTTTTTGGCTAAGTTTTTTGTCCCTTCAGAATATTAGCTTCCAAAAATCTTTTGGGCTTTTTGTGAAGTTAATAGCCTTGTCATTTCTTCTCAGAAACTTGGCTAAGTTTTAAAAACAAACTGGGATCAGTAATGCATTCTAACGTTTTGTTGTAGTTGCACAGAAATCATTTGTTATAAATAATTGCAACTACTCCTTGCTGACAAACTGCTTTGAAACAGATGCTCCACTAGAAAAGACCATTCATGAGCACAAAAGCAGTCCACCTGAAAGTTGTTTAGCATTTCAGGGTTTCAATAACATACAGGACATGTAGCATAGTAAAAGCATCATATACATTCAGTTTAACCATGCAGATTCCAAGTCAAGTACAGAACCTTCATCTAAAATTTATCCAAGTTATCAAACAGTGCAATCCAGTTCAATTTTTGACATTTGAAATTCAATATCTCAGAAGATTTTATTACATTGACAATAAAGATATGATATTTTCAACAGAAATGAAAGGTGTGTCCATTTCTGTGTCCTCAATACTTGGTTGGATTTCTTTTTGTCTTGATGGACTGACTTCAGCCTCAGTCCATTCATTGTGAAGCTTCTCCCAAATTTGTGCATTTTTCTTGTCAATCCTCTAAAGGCTGTGATTAGTCCCGTTGCTAGTGAATCTTTTCCTACCACACTTTTTCCTTCCACTTAACTTTGCATATTTCACATTTATACAGTATAAAACTTTTTCAGAGACAGAATTTTTCCTCTTTATCTGTAAGTCATAATCACTGAAATTGGAATACCTCACCCTATACTAAATGAGTCTGCAGATCCATTCGATAAATTTGACTTGACATTATTTTAAAGTAATAACACACACTGTTGTTTTTAACCCTTTACTTCTATTAATTATGATGATTTTCTGCTTAAACAAATAAAAACATGGCATTTAAGATTGGAATATTACCTCAGACCAATAAAAGTTAAAAGGTAAAAATTTTTTACATCTCAGGTTATATTACTGCAGTTGAAGATGAGTTAATGTGAAGGATTTTTACACATATTTACCATGGCATGCAAGATATTTTCTTACTTATAATTACTCAGTTTCTGAATATACCATCCTTAAATCAGAATTATTTAGTAAGTATGCCTAAAATAACCATAATAATAAACATTTTCTCCAATTTCTTTTCTGATTTTAATTGAATATTACTACTGGGTTTCTTTTTTCAATATTTATCCTCCTTTGAAATTACATTAACAGTTCTACTAGAATAGAAACACACACAATCGTTTCCTCAAGTCTTCTTCTGCTGCTGCAGATATTACACCTCCCATCTGAGATGTTTTCAATTTTACTTCATTGTGGTGTCGTCAATCTTTTTTTTTTCTTTTTTTTTTACAATACATGACTCATGATGGAAAATAAATCCAGCAAAAACCTCTAAAACCTCTATTATACAAATGCGGAAAATGTCTCCACTTAGATAATTGGTTTTGCTCCATTGTGAGTCTAAGAAGGACAAAAGAAGTGACTCTCTGAACTGCATCCAAAGACCCAAACAATACACATTTACATCCTTAGTCACCAGAACCATTTGTTGTACAGTGACGATTACCATCTTTAATCGCTGGTTTGGAAATTTGACTCCCTTGGTTCTCTCTGTCAAAGCTGAAGCTATGATTAACGAGCAAACCTTCAGCAGTTTCTCTTCGCAGCCCATGTGGCGCTCTCCTCAAAATATTCTGCTTGATCTACGGGCCCCGACCTGCTCTCAGGGGTCAGAGGTCAACTGTAGCTTGAAATACGTCCAGGCCTCCGGAGAAACAAAGCACCCATCTCTCAGTTTGCCTCATTAAAACAACAAAACAACAATGCGGGAGGGCTGGTTAAGGCTATGCAGCCATAAATTAGTGAAGTCATGACACAGCACATAACTTCAAGGCTTCTCCAGCTGACGCTCATGTGTTATGTTTAAGTTTTAATAGCATTTTTTAAAAATTGAATGGTTATTTTAGAGAATACATTAAACCGCAGAGGAAGTGGCGAGATGGGAATGCCACTGCGGATGTGATCATGTTTGAGAAGTCCTGCTGATCAAATCAAAACTGAAGACAAAGAGAAGAGACAACTTTTAAAATGTGTTTTATGGAAAGTCATAAAAAGTGGTCAGGGTGAGTCGTGCATCTTGGGACCCAGTTTGAAGACTCGGTTATAAATCAAACCCTCCCGTCGGAGTAAATGAACATGTGGGACTTAGGATGATGCTGTAAGATTAAAAATAAAGAGCTGGTAAACGTTTTCTCCTCAGGAGAATCAAACAGCCTTGGATGTAAAATGTGCAATACTTTCTGCCATTCTCCAAGGAGTGACCTCAGATTCCTGCAGTGTTTGTGTAACTGGGAGTTTGGCTGAACTGGAGTGACTCCCAGTCTCTCGGCAACAACGGGCAGGAGGTAGTGCCATGATGAAAGCCAGACGTGACGTCCCCACCTTATCTCTCCTGGGTGTTTCCACTCCAAACACGAGTCCAACAGTGTGTAAAAAGACTGAAGCTAAACACCATTCCTGCACCCCTTTTCCTCCTCCTCCCTGCTTTCCTTCCTTTCACTGGATTCCTAGAGCTCACCCTTTTGTTTTTTCCTGCAGAATGCATCTCAGAAGTTTCATGGCAGGTACGACTAAAGTTCACCTCGTTTTCCAGCTGAGCAGTCTTTAGGAGCATTTAACTCTCTGTTTCTAAATACAAGCTGCAAATTTTAAAGCTTCACCTTCCTTTTTGTGTTGCTCAGTTTTCAGCCAGAAGAATTCAAAGGGATACATGTGTGCTGCTGTCATCTAGTGGCAGCTTTGAAACATCCTGGCAAAGGTCCCAATTAAAGTAATCTCCTCTGTAAATAGGCTTATTTAAAAGAAAAGGTAAAAGATTTTGTTGTTTTTTTTCTTCTTTGGCTGATTTTGTTTTTATGTGAAGTGACTTTTTCACCTTCTGTGCTCCAAAACACAATCTTACCAAGTATTTCCGGTCTAACTTCTAGTGCAAACGTCTTAGTACTCTTGAAATAAGACAAAGCTAACTTACAAGTAACTTTCCAGCAAAATATGAGCCTGTTTTTAATTTGCTTAATATTGATCCAAAAGTACTATTTCCACTGGCAGAGTCTTTGATTTATAACATGCGGCAAATGTTTTGTAATAAACAAAATAATTTTCCAGTGGAATTAGTACTTTTTAAAATCAATATTAAGCAATTATTGATTTAAAACAAGCTCCGATGTCTTACTGAAAAGTTACTTGTAAGGTAGTTTTGTCTTATTTCAAATGTACTAAGATATATGCTCTAAAAACTAGACAAAAGTAATTGATAACATTTAGTGTTTTTGCAGCTTATGAAGAATTAATCAATCTTGCTTTTACTACGATAGTCCACCAATCAATTAAATCTCCTGACCCGAAACATTCTTTTGGACTAGACTTTAAATAACTTTCTAGTAAAGCGAGACTTACAATTTTAAATTCTGAAAATTAATGTCGTTCCTAAAATGTAAATAGCTGGCATTGCAAATAGTGCGAGTTGTGGCACAATTTCAAAACTTTCTCCTCTTGTCAATATTCTTCAATATGAAATAAAATCTCAACTGAAACATTGTTGCCAATAACATATTAAGTGAAAATATAGGAGAACTAATGTTTCTATTGGGAAGCATCTTTGTGCTGACCTGTGTTTTACTTTAAGATGTTTGAATTTGTTGACCATGAACTGCTGTGAATCTGATTCAGTGAATGGACTTTAGACTGGTTTAGTACTACCTTTAACCCTCCTGTTATGTTCGTTCCTGAGGTACAGCAATGATGTTTGTGGGTCAATTTGACCTCTGGAGTGTTTAATCATGCAATAGTGTCAAAAACCAAAATATTCCTCCAAAACATTTTTGTATCGGATTATTAACTCCAATACTAACCATTTCAATCAATACTTGTGCAATGATGTTTTTTTATTTCTCACAAATAAAGGATCAATGACGACAATCAATCCTGCTTTTACTTATTTGAAAAAAAACCTAGGCACACACAAAAAAACAATTTCCTTGAAACTAATCTTTTGTAAATTTTTTTATATTACATTTTGATTTTTTATTTTTTTTTCAATGGGTGATCTTTATAATTGAACTTGAGACACATATTCTGTTCGGGGTCAAATTGACCCGTTGATCAAAATCAAGACAAATGAGTCATGCAGAGAGTATTTATGTTTTCCCCACTTCTGCTGAGTGTCACTCAGTGTGGGTGGAGTTTGCCCACGGGAACAGAAAAGGTTCCCGTCAAAAGTTGCATGAACACCTGCTTTCTCGCAGTTTCCTAGTGAAGTAAAGAGAATAGTGAGAAAGTGTGCGTGTGGGTGCGTGTGGTGAAATATGTCTCACAGTTGCAAGAAAATATATAGAATTAGACATTTTTTTATCTTTTTTCCCTTCAACTTGACTGCCGGGTCAAATTGACCCGAACCGTATCTATGTAAAAAGTAGACGCAGGGGGTTGCAAATGTGTAAGATGAATACATTTTCAATTTATATGTAGAGTACACCTGTTATGACAGAGTTTCATGCAAAAAAAAAAAAAAAATACTTCCAACGATTTTTAAAAAAGTTTTAAACTTTAAAATGGGTCAGTTTGACCCGCAACATAACAGGAGAGTTAAGTTAGACATAAATGTGTTTTTGCAAATTGAGAAGAGTAAAATGTAATGTTACAGGTAAAGTGCGCTTTTATGCTAATGATTACTCTATCTTAGTTAAAATTAAAGTAGGGACCTTTTTATCTGCTTTATTTAACCTTCTTGACTAAGTGAAGCAAAACAAAAATATTGATATGCCTGCTGCTTCCCCCACAGCTTTCTGTTTAGACTCTGTGTGTCACTGCTCTTTGCATTTTACAGCAAATTCATAGAGAATGTGTCATCCTGTACATTGTAATGTGGTCTCTTGGCCCTTGTTAAGCCTAGAAAAACAGCGTCTCTGCTATATTTTTATGCTCAAAGCTGTACTCTATAACCTCCCCCTTTTTTAAGTGCATACTTAACACTATGAAACACTTGTTGATTTACTTCCCTCCAGTTGGCTTTACTTTAGAGTACTTTGAATCTTTTCTGAACTAGAACAGTGTTCTCTTCTTATGCTCCTTGTACATGGAATAATCTTTCAAATACACTGAAGCTTAATGCTTATTTTTATGGCGTTTAAATCAAGCTCGTAACACTGTTAAAAATTTTATTTGTAGGTAGTAGCTAAAGGTTAAATAAAATAAAAAGATTATTGCTATGAATCCATGTGGATCTTTAATTTATGATGTCTACGTTTCTAAATTCTGGATGTACCAACAGACAGACAATACAGCTGGTAAGTTTGCATCTTTGGACATGTTTGATCTGAACCAAGACAAACATTTCCACCATGGTTGTAAAATTTACTGAGGCTTCAAGTTTAACATAAGGAGCAAAAATGGCTGTTACAGCCTGAAACCCTCTACAAGCCAACACTTGTGGATTTTGTGTAAGCAGATCTCCTGAGTTGGCATGCACAGTTCTGGGCACCCCTGCTAAAGATGTATAAAAAGCTTAAAAACAAACTCATGATTTATTGTTGTACTATAATCCAACACTGTAAAATGTAGAAACATCCAAGTTCTAGTGTGAGAACATTTACTCAGTGGAAAAACTCCCAAGTTTTCCAACAAAATCACTGATGACACAGATGTACACTATGCCAGCTGATCTGAATTTCTAGGAATGCACTCAGTGGTCATTGTGTCTCTGTTTCCCTGAGGTATAAAAATGATTTGGAAAAATCCCTACGTCTCTTAGCCCCTGGGCTGAATGAGGAGCCATATCAACACAAACAATAGGGAGGATGGTAAATAAATCTCTAAAGATTAGTATTACATAATTGCTGTAGATAGTGGCATCTTTTTGTCACCATCCGAAACACAATATCTGCATACTAACATGTTGTATGGGGAACTTTTCAGGCTACTTTTGCAAAAATGTATAAATAAAAATCTGGTGGATTCAGCCAGAACACTGAAAGTGATTCTTCATCGGTCAAACAAACATATAATTTATTGGCTGGATGCAGAATTGTTTTTCTCTCATCACCAAACCAGAATCCTTCTGAAAGACGGTGGTGACCTCAGAGGAAAGCAAAGAGAGGTTTTGGGGTGCGTTCACACCGCCTCTGTTTAGTCCGCTTTACTAGTTCGTTTGCATAGAAAGTCTGGTTTGTTTGGGAGGTATTAGTGCAGAATCAAACTGATGCGGACCAAAAAAGCAAACTCTTGTCCGTCTATAAACTCGGTTTCTGTTCAATTGAAGTAAACTCTGGCGCAATTCGAATATATATGTGAATGAAAACTGATCAGAGACCACTCCAAAAGCAGAAAGTGGACTAAAACGCAGGGAATTCTGGGTAAATACAACCAAAGCAAACGTGTGTGTCTAGCACTAGCGGGAGAAATGGCTTGTGGTCTGTTTCCAAAGACAGAAGAGAAATCTTACCACCACTGAAATCTGATACCACTCCATTTTTTACATTTTGAGAAGAACATTAGGCTCTGTGTCTTCTTCAGTGGTTTCTGTGTCTTTTACTTCAGTGGTTCTTGGTACAGCGCCGCCACAATGAGGGGAGGACACTGGGTTTTCAAAGCGATGGGACTGTTTGACACAGTGCAATGTGATTTTCAGCGGAAAATGTAATGATTTTGATCTACCGGACTATCAGGTCTGAAAACACTCTAAAAGTCTCAGGACTCTGGCCAAACTGCAGTGTAATGTCTGTGGAACACGTTGATTAATTTCAACAGAAAGTTGATATTTTACACTGAGGTCCACCATAGCGAAAAAAAATCTACAATACCTGACTCTCTGGATGTTTTGTACTTGTAACAATAAGGCTGCCCAACACAGCACTGCAGTATGTTCAGTCACCAGTGATGGCTATAAACCTGACTGACTTTGGGAGTCATTTTTCATTTCAGCATCTTAAAGGACATCAGGAGCAGAGGTGTGGAAAAGAGATTTGCAGCCACCTCCTAAAATAAACTTAAACCAACACAGTATGTGTTTTTGTGTGTGTTTAGCCTGCAGGATTTTCCGTACAAGGTTACAACTTCTTTAGAGACTTCATCAATGTCAGCTCAGCAAAACCAGATTCTGCTTCTGCTGCCACTTTTTCTCAGTCTAGAGCCAAGAAAATGATTACAAAAAGTACGACTCCTATATCTGCACTTTTTAAAATACATCATCTTAAATCCTTCAGTTGGGCATAGCACCTCGCCCACTATAAGTAATATTCTTTAGAACATAAGTAAATTATGCATATCCACACCCTTCTTCTTCCATGCATAGATTTCTAACCTGACAGAAACCGGCTTAGTAAAACATTTTAAAGAACTTTTAAATCTGTTGAGCTAGTCGTAAATCATCATGCTGCCCTCAGCCTGTGGCATGTTGGCAGAGATTACGATAATATGCCTGAGACCAACAGAGCAACATGGCTCCTTCCAAAAGGGAAATAAATCTGTCTCCGAATGTGGAAAGAGACGGCTTCATGGTGCAGCAGGAAAGACCAAGAAAACATGAAAACTGGTGTCATTAGGCGTAAACATTTAGAGGTTTTGTGATTAACTCATGAAAGAACAAATAAAAATATTATAATTTGAACTGCGACAGACTGGTGACCTGTCCAGGGTGTACCCCGCCTCTCACCCGGAACGTAGCGGGAGATGGGCACCAGCAACCCTCCCGACCCCATTAAGGGACAAGGGTGAACAGAAAATGGATGGATTATAATTTGAATAAAATCTATTAAGAAATATTTTCTCCTGTCAAGTAGAAAAGAAAACAAATGAAAAAGTAGAACTTTTACCACTTTCCTCTTGAGTCAGATTTTTTCGTGATCTTTTAAAATGACATTATTTTAAGGTTTTCTTTAGAGTTTAATTTTCCAGGCATGTTCTGATCCTTTCTTGTACCTCAAACTACAACTGAGCAAATCACACTAAAAGTATGATATGCAAACCTGACAGAGCCAAAAGACCTGGTTCTACTATTGATTGAATGCAAATGTGACTATGCTTTTTATTTATTTGTAAATATTTAGGTTTGAATTCATGAGTCATCTTCCAATTCTGATTTTTGTCCTGCTTTGTTTTGATCTAGCCAAGAAAAATACATTAAAATTGGTGGCTGTACGAGGGAAAAGGATTAGAGCCACTGAAAAAACAATCCTGACCTTCATCTCAGAATCCTCAGACTTTCATTCTTCAAAAACCAGACTGAAAACTCCAGTGTTTCAGGATCCTAACAGCATAAATGTCTAAAAAAACAGCAGGAGAAGGCAACAGTTTACGCACACCATCAGTGTTTAACTGCTGTTGTTTTCAGCTTGTAGTTTTTCTTTTTACACAACGGCCGAACTGGATGTGGGCTCCAGAGGTTTGGGGCACAGAGGCAGAGCAGAAGAGAGAACGAGAGCCATGATGACGCCGTGGCTCCAGAGCTGCTGGAGGGACTGAACAACATTTGGTTTAAAAGACTTCCAGGATCGGAGCAGGCAGCCTGGAGTTTGGAGCTGGAGCTCTGAGGACACGCAACTGAAACAAACTTCTGATCAAGAGTTGGCATTTCTGTTCGTGGATGGAAGTGCACTGTGTTTTTATGGTAAATTGTAAAAACCTGGCTAGTTTCACCTAGCAAGTGATGTCATAAAATCAACATGAGATAATTTTCTTGTTATTTTTACAAAGTAAAAGCAAAAGATGTTTACAGTCTTTATATCATGATGGCTACAGTAAGTAACTTTGTTGTTGTTTTTACAGATTTGTTAAAACTGTTACAATGCAGGGATGATATAATATGAGACAAATAATCTGGTGAGACATCGAGCTCCTCCATCTCCTCCCTCAGCTACTACTGCCATCTGAAGAAAAGCACCGCTTTTACTCAAAAACAACAGCCAGGAGGAGTGACTTAGCACTGTCAATCATTCTTGTGTATGTGCTACTAAATGTGCGAATGGCGGAGAAACAACTTATCGTTCCAAGAAAACCGTTTATCTACTGTTATTAGTGGCCATGCTAACCAGACCTAGCATTTGTGGCGAATAAGCTGTAGCATAGCAGAGGAAAAAGGTAAGGATGTGAGCAGCGCATACGATTGGCTCTGATTGGTTGTTTTGATGGGCAGCATCGGAAACAACTAAAGATTTGTTCAGATGACAGCAGATCCATAAGGAGCAGGCAGAGGAGCTTGATTGTTTTCACAGATTATTTATCTCATACCATACTGTCACAACATAGTGATAGTTTTGAGAAATATGTAAAGAAGCATATTGTTTTTTAATAAAAGTTAAATACTGCTTCTTAAACAGAGAGGCTCTGATATTTATTGGGCTTGGACCTCCGCTGAGCAGAAATTTATTTGACGTTCCTATCTCAACGCCACGAGCGCCCACGAAGACACAAGGATAAGCATTTAAAGCTGCTGCTCAGGTCCCACAGGAGCGTGGCGCCGGGACACATGAGCAAGCGGAGGTTTTACTGCACAGGGTCAGAGGTCAGGGTCACACAGTGCTAAAATCAAAGGGGCAGAGACAACAGGAATAACAAGGCCTCCCGGAGGAGGTGAAGAGTTTTAGAAAGATGGAACAGGGTAACATTTTGCAAAAGGAATGATAGAAAAAAAACATGTAAATATTATTACACTTTACAGATCGAACTGGTGGCCCTGTATTGTTGTTAAATGTGGATAATTACTACCTCGTTACCCCCTGGTGTTCCAGTGATGGTAGCTGAACACTTATCACTAACCAGAAGCAGCTGGACCCAGCTGGGATACGGTGTAGATGCAGCCAAGCACAGCATGGGGGGTGAGGAGTATGTGACATATGGCTCTGCTTTAGTTGGACAAACACAGGTTGGACACTTTTTAATAATACTAAGTTCAAAAATCAACTCTTGAATTCTTAGAATATTTTTAAAGAAGCATGTATGAATTTTACTTTAAACCTGTGTGAAAATAATAAGCATGTGCTCACCTGAACGATAATTAACCGGAATAAATTTTTTTTTTTACTTCAGGTAGCATCAGCCATCGTCTATGATGAGCTATGTTGGAAAGCCGCTTACAGCTGGGAGGAAACGATTAGAAAAGCTCATCAGGAAGACCAGCTCTGTGCTAGGTTGACCTTTGACCCAGTGCAGGTGGTAGGAGACAGAAGAAATCTGGTTAAAATATCATAATGTCTCCCACTCCATGTATAAAGTTGGATCTGAACTGGAGAGCTTCTTTGGTGACAGACTGCTGCATCTTAAATGCACAAAGAAGCGTTACCGCAGATCCTTCCTCCAAGCTGTGATGGACTTTATAACCATCACTGCTCTCACTTAATTGAATAAGTTTTTCCATACTGTATTGTAAATAGTCTCTTTTTTTACTGTACAGTACACATGCACATTTCGATTTTTAGAAAAAAATTTGACTGGGTTGTACATCCTTTTGATCGTGAGTCCAATATTTTGATTTCTGATAACTACAAAGTATTTTCTGTTATAGTCTTGTACAGTATGATATTGCTATTACTTATAATAATTACAATTTTTAATCTGGCTTTTTATATTTAGTTTTTAACACTTTAAGAACTTATTCGTGTGAACTTTTATACCTGGTGCTGTTGTTACACATGGATTTGCCTTTCTTATTCTGTTCTATTTTCACTTCCTGTATATCTGTTGATGTTTTGGACAAATACACATGCACATTGTTTACATGTTTTGAAATTTTCCTGCTCAGTTCCACATCTGCTTTATTTAGAGTATTCTGTTTTTAATAACTGTACAGTATTATTTTCCTGTGTTTTAAACTTGCCTCTTACTGTTACTCTTATCCTTGTTCTCTAGCTTTTAGCTGTAGTGTTTAAATGATGAAATGTGGGGAGGTTTATGGCTCATAACTCTTCATCCTCGTGTTCCTTGTATTTTATTTAAGACACTTACACTAAAGCAAAGATTTCATACATTGGTCAACAAGAATCAAACATGAGGCTGTGAAAAGGGAATCTACATTTGAAATAAGACCATAATTTCAATTCTCCCAAGTCCCATAAAGCAGAGCATTTTTGATTACAGAATTTAAACTTTACTGGGATCATTTTTACATCTCTGAACTGCACAGATAATATCTTAAAAAGTCATATTAGACTCCCTTTGTGGTCTCAGCTCCTAATCACAGAAACGCTCTCATCTGACCTCATGTTGTGGTAATGCAGTAACAAAACCATTATACAAAAAGCAGCCTTTGTGCATGCATTACTGCTGCACCTGTTGAAGAGAAACTCGCGTGCAAACTCATGGATCACATTTAAAGACTGTCTGATCAAATGTGCAGATGTAGTGGTTTATTATCAGAAATTATATTTGGCAAAGAAGCCATTCATCACATTTGATGAAAATTAAATTTGCACCAGTCAACCCATTTATTAAATCACTCTGTGATATTGTGCAGATTTCACATATGGCTTCCAGAACACTTAACGCGGCGTTTTGTATAGGTGTTACCACATTACATGGCAGCAATATGCACACAAGTATGATTGCAGCCAAAACAAACAGTCGAGGTCTGATTTATGCTGAGGTGATATATATCCTTAAAGTTGAACGTTCACACTGTGCCAGGGTGTTGCTACATCGTACACAAAGCTGAAACATCCTTAGCAACTAAACTCTGTGAGTGTAAACTCTTGGTGTTCAAGCTTAGGCTGAGCTCCAGAATTCAGATGGACAGATTGTTGTTTCCTCAGGGTTAGGTTTACTGTTTGTGGCTTCCTGTGGTACATGTTCTGTCTTACAGACATGATGATGGGAGCATCTGTTGAACAAATCAGTTGTTGGTGGATTATTAAAAGTATTTTCTTTTTCTTTTGTTTCACAGATTCAATCTTTTTCTTCCTACACCCCCATTTGTAATGACGATTCCATGTGTCTTTTTATAGTTACCAAAGATGATGATGCTGTCAATATATATGTAAAAACATATTGCTGTTTAAAAATGTTCTTTATGAAAAAAGAAAACGTGGAATTTAATCTTCCTCAGAAGCGCACTGGATGAGGAGTACCTTCATATCAGTGCTAAAGGAATAGTTGAGATCAGTCTCTTCGGAAAATCGTTTTTTTCTTCCAGTTCTGGGATTTTAATTATTTTTCATAAAATGAACAAATATTTTAATTGTCTGAACTTCTTTAATTTATAACAGCAGAAGTGAAAACTCAAGTCAATGCTCCAGTGTGATGGACTGCAGCACTGAGGTGTGTTTTCATACAATGCAGAAACGGAAAGACATCAGCGGTGACTTTAGAGAAGAAACTACTGCTGAATATCTATCCAAAAGGTGTCATAATACAGTTTTCAAATTATTTGCAGATCATACAAAAACAACAAAAACAACTTTGGATGCAATTAAAACAGTTGCTCATCTTCACCAGATTTAAGAAATTCAGATGTTGGGATACTCAGAGAAAGGAGTGTTGCTCTCAAGGGATTCATCTCTTTAGGTCACTCTACAGACCTCAGTTAGAATGTTAAATATTATAAAATAATATAAATGCACAGAAAAAGGATGGCTTGTCAAAAAGTCACATTGCAATACTCCTGTCAGGATCTGAATGAACCAATGCCCTTAAATAGAGGACACCAGCATAATAGAAATGTTTCACCATGATGCACATCACCAAGTTTGGAGCAAACTAAACACAGGAAATCAGGACAAACATCTAAAATCTTCTCTAAAGCAGTGGAGGGGTGATGATTTGGACCTCGACACCTGGTGCTGAATCAACCACGAATTCCTCTCAGTAACTCTTGACAGAGTCGAAAGAGTCAAATGCGAGGCCATCTGTTTAAGAGCTGAAGCTTGACTAGCACTCTCTGATGAAATGAAGAATGTAGAGAAAAGAAGGTCAAAATGCATCCATCGTAATGTGAAGCACCGATAAAGTCAGATGGCAAACAACTACAGAGTGTTATTGCTGCTAAAAGTTTGTTTTAGCAGCAATAACGTTTCTGCACTTTTTGGTGTAAATATGTTTTCACTGTCTGCATTTCCATCTTGGTTTCTCCATTGATAAATATGGAGAATAGTGGAATGAATTATTTAGCTTTTTAGTTAGCTAACTACTAAAAAATAATATTTATATTCTGTTTCCTACTAAAAAAAATAATATTTATCTTCTGTTTCCTAACAAAAAATAATATTTGTCTTCTGTTTCCTGCGCCAGCAGCTGTTGTCTTTCTGAGGCCAAGCTCCTCCACTAAAAGGTCAGTTCTGCTAAAACAGGTCAGTTGATTAGTCATTAAAATCATACATCTGCAGATTAAATAACATTTAGCATCACCAAGGTGATTCCCAAACAACAATTGGCTGAAAACTGAAGGGATGATGCATCCAGTGTGAGGTCTTTGTTGGCTAACTTTCCTATTTCTTCAAATACAAAAAAAAAACAAAAAAACAAGCGTTTCAGATGTTGCTCATCTGCTAGAAATAGTTATTTTTAGTGCTGAGCCACTTTGTTCTGACCTGTAAATGTCCACTCTCATCATTTTTCAGCAAACACTTTCCAGTTTTCTGACATGGTCAGATATAGGATTAGACTGAGAATGTTTAAAAAGCAGTTAAAGTCCAAGGTTTATTAATTATAGACCACCAAGAATATCTAAGCCTGTAATGGTGTAAAACCTTTCCCAGACTCTAAGATGATTTCTTAGCTCACCTGTTCCCAGATAACTCGTATTTGTGTCTTGATAAACACATGTTTAAATAAAAAGTGAGAAACCACCCAATAAGCTGTAGGAACACATTACATCAGTGTTTTCCTAAAAGAATACAATGGTAACATTTTCCCAGAAAATGGTGAGACACTAACTCCCCTTTTCTTCATAATTTTACAGTTTTCCATATGTAAAAAGCTAAGTAATAATAGCAAGTAAGGGGAAAACCCAGAATCACATTGCATTTTATCATTACAATCTAAGCATAAAACATCACAGTAAGTGATTGTTTATAAAAGTTTATCCCAATGGAAATGATGTTATCGCTGTGCAAAGTCTAGACTTGATGTCAGTCATTTTCTGCTGGTTATGCAGGAGTACTGCAGCCTGAATTCAAACCTGTGTTGAGTTTTGAATTAGTTTTTGCTGAAATGTTGCAATTATGGGAAATTATTCAAAAGTTCCCCTTATTCTGTTTAAAATAAAACCATTTTGTTTGTATCTTTCTGTGTCACTTTGTTCAATGCATCTGAGGCTCACACAAAAGCTGCATGTTTGACAAAATAACACAAGGTATCAAGCTACGATCTTCTTTACCCTTACATCTCGCCTTGTCACACCTCATTTGTGATGCCATTAATAGCAAAGATTGAATCAGACCAATCAGCGTATGATAATCTAGATTTAGACATCACGGGTTAAAAAGTTTGAAACAATGTTGTTGGGTGAGAGTCAGATTATTTTAGGTAGATTTATTTTTAACAAAAGTCTGAGAAAATAAGCAAATTATAGAAAATTTATACAGGCTGTTGTATGAATACTTGCTTCAATAATGTTGCTTTTGCTTTCATGGATATAATCTCAACGTTTAGTAAAACACAGTGTCTCGTTTAGGAATCTCCTCTTCAGAGATTAACTTTTTGCAGAGGATGTCTTTGAACGATGACCTTCCTCACAAACTGGAAGGGTTTGCGGCTGACTGTGTGTAAGGTTTGTGTGTAGATCTATAGTCCACCCAGACCCAAAATTCGTACTTGATTGAGCCAAAACTATATGGTTGGTGGTAGGGTTGGCTTGAGTTTCTCCGGCTTGTTTTTATTAAGCCGTTGATACGTCCAGAACAGAATATAAAGATGAGTTAATCTGCTTATTCTAGTCTTAATAAAGGGGTTAGTTTATCCTCTTAAGGAAAGAAAGAAGACAACCGCAGTGCACTGCATGCGCATCCAACTCCACCCTGCTCCGCTCCTATCAGTCACACATCCTGGAAGACTTGACTCACCCTGCAATTACAACAAGCAACAAAATTTAGCTGGAAGGTGTCAAATTAAAGTTAAACGGGGAAGGTTACTATACTGAGCCAATAATGAGCCAAGTTAGAGGCGTGGACTAATCAGGACAGTTTTTAATTCATGATTCAGCTCCGAATCAGATAGGATGAAATCTGATTGGGATGTCAGTTTCCTGTGATTCCTGTTTAACTTTAAATGCCTTGCAAAAGAAATCAGAGAAGAATGAGGTAAAATTTTGGCCACTAAATTTGCAAAGCTGGTAGAGACATACCCAAAACACTGGCAGATGTAACTGCAAGAAAAGTGGCTTTACAAAATATATACATTTTAAAAAATGGCAATATAAATTTCAGGCAGTTTGTGTAACAAAATGAGAAAAATATGAATATCAACACTTTCTCAAGGCTTTTTAGGTTGTCAGCTTCTAAAGATGTTGATCCATCCATTTCTCCATCCATTGTGCCAAAGCCTGGCTGTGCAACAGTGAATTCTGCGGGCAATAGTAATTATTTCCCACTTCCAGATTATCAATAATAAAAACATTAGCTGACTCCAACAACAAGCTTCCTGTTTTTTTTCTCTGAACTGCTGATTTTATTTTTTATTACTCCACAAGCTTTCTACAACAAACAATAACACACACTGTTAAAGATTTAATCCTCTTGTCTTCTATTCACTGAATCGTGAATCTTGCATATTTTGGCTCTCAGTCAAACTCCAAAGAAAATAATTGGAGGTTTTCTGAGGTTAGAGGTCAAAGTGATTATTTATTAGGGCTATTGACTTTCTAGCATCGTCAAACGTTTGCAGAGTAGATACATATTTTCTAATTTGCAAAGATACTTACATGTGTCAGAGAATAACATTCAGTATTTCCACCTCACATCCCCCAATAGGTTGCTATGCATTATAACTGTAATGGGAGGGAAGCTCAAACATTCCAGGGAAAGCCAGACTGATTAAGATATGACAGAGGCAGATGAGCGATAAATGTCAGGGAAGTAGTGGAAACAATCACTGGCTTTACAATATGGATCAACAGATGTGTTGATGCATTATTAAGTATCTAATTTGGACCTACATGGCCTCAATAAATCAGTCTGTGCCTGTGAGAACTTTCTCATCAGATAAAAAATGTAAACACCCAAACTTCAAGGATATAAAAATGTTTTCCAGATTGGTGCCAGACTTCAGTGTTTGCATCTTGCACTACTTCTACCTTTTTAATTTAATATCTATTTTGATATTTGTTAAATATTATTTTACGGTTGTCTGACTTATTTTTTGGGTAATTTGATCATAATATATGATTTTGACAAAACAGAGGTGGTGATTTTTTTTTTGGCTCAAACTGACTTAGGGCAATAATTTAGGAAGGTGACAATATTAAATCCAAAAACATCTCCAAGATTTTTATTGTATTAGGCATCACTGTTGGTAAAGTTTGAAGAAGTTAAATTCATGACTGGAAACAATGTGTTCATGATTTTAGAGATTTGCTCTATATCCAAAAACACAATGGGGACGACCGGTGAAAACTCAGTTTAGAGCTTTGAAAGCTTATGTGAAAGAAATCCTCCAAATGACTGATTCCCAGTTTGACCCAGTTAGACATAATTCATTCCTTCCCCATCCTGGTGAAGTTTTCCTGGTGGATTTTACAACCACTCCAGTCTGGCAGCTCTCAGACCAGGGAGGCCCCCCTCAGTTCAACCACTTCCTGTTGTCAACCAGACAAATTGTTTCTTGCTGATTTTTTGGCTTTATGGCACACCAGTGGGTAGAAAGCTGCAAATGAGAAACTGATGAGGGGGCGGTCACATTATGAGCATGATAGTCACCATCCTGTTAATTGTCTGCTCGTCACTTCGGGGAGGCGATGATTACAAACACATAGCGTGAGTGACGCTCAGTTTCAGGAGGTCCTGCTTTATTCCAGTTATGGCTCTAGGCTGTTATCTCTCCAGCTTCCCATTCTCAGTCTGTCTTTAGTGGCTGAAACTCAGTCTGGGATGCATTAATTGGTGGAGATCTGCATGTTAGAAGTGTTTTCAAAGAAGAAGCAGAGGCTTCAGAGTTTTTGATGCATTAAGTTGAGTAATAAAAAGACAGAAAATATGACAAATCTGTGAATTTTAATGAGGAAATTGTGCTGCAACAAGTTGCTGTGGTACCTTAAAAGGAAATAATTGAGCCGCTTTCCTTTTTTTTTTTAAGGGATTCCTAATCACCTCTTCCAGAGTTAATCAAACAGCTATTTCCATTTGATTACTCACACATGCCTGAGATATTTGGACTACTTCTGCCAATGGATCAGAGGCAAAGGGATCAGTAAAATATCTCTGGAGCTCCAGTTACACCATGTTGCAGTTTTATACACTTCAGGACTCTCTTCACAGAAAAGCTCTTTTGAAACAATTGATTCAATATTTAAAACATTTTAGGAGGCCAAAACTTGTACTTTGAGTCAATTGGAGAGTTTAAGGGCTATTTTAAGAAAAAAGCTCTACTACGGATAGAGATTTTTCTGGCGAAAAAATTAATATTTTGCACTTTGTTGTACATCCATTTGCATCTCAAGTGCTTCTAAAGCAGCCCAAGTATTTACAAAAAGCAGTCGTTTTTTGGCAATAAGTTAATGTTTTTGGTGTCTGGAAAATTAGCCGTTTTAAAAACCTTCCAATTGTTAAGTTGCATTCAATAAGCATTGCACCGTCACCTGGCAACCCAAGCAGAGCACCAGCACATTTGATCAGCTGGTTTTATTGCTGTACAATGGCTGCTAACAGAGAAGTGTTTTGTTACTCACTTAATATTCAAAAACCACTTGCTGCATTCTTGTTGGTTGTGCCGGAGGCTCCACTTCTGCTTTTCAAGGATGTACAGCTCCATAATTGCATATTTGTTTGAAGCCATTTTTGCATGTGAGTGTAAACTTTGAGTTGGGGGGCGTGGCCAGAAGCTGGTTATTTGGATTTAAAGTGACAAGAGGCCCTAAAATGGCTCATACTGAAATGGACTCAAAATAGACAGAACTGAGCAGACCAAAATCTTATTATCTAAGAATGGTTTTGTGCAAAAAATGTAATAAACATAAATCAAGAGAAGTATTTAAATCTTTTAAAGCTTCATCATGATGCCTCAAAACACACTAATTATCATTATCATCTCATCTGACAATAAAACCTTTCTCCAAAAGACATCTGTCTTGTCCACATGTTGATTTTGAGCATTAACTTTTCTTAACTGCTACATCTCTGTCCATCAGGGCTGTTGTAGACAAATATTTTAGTAATTGAGTTATCTTTTGATTATTCTGATGATTAATCAAGTAATCATATACATACATATATATATATATATATATA
>CAEGAE010018482.1:0-50384 GCA_903067095.1 Girardinus metallicus | reverse complement strand
TGCCATAAAAAGGAAGAATATATATAGTAAAAAAAAGGCCAAAAAAGCCTCTTTTGAAATTTCAGCTGCTGCACCCTTGATACTGATATGATCTTGGCTTCAAAGGGATTTTTAATGCCTTCGGAACAATTTCTGCTACACTTTTTGACCCTTAAATAAGGTCCAGCTGCTAGACCCTCTGAACTATTTCCCTCCCTCGCTCTCCTTCCTCCCGTCTCCAGAAGGTGAGCACGTTTGGCCCTGGAGGCGAGGGCCGAGCATGCTCAGTTACACGGCCCTGATCCGCCAAATATTCTGTCCCTCTGTTTTGGTGTGACCCTTTCTCCATGCCCTCCAGACGTGGAAGTCCGCGTAATGTCGAAGGATATAACCTATTCTTTGCTTTTGGCCTGAAGGAGTGACTTCAAAAGAGGCCTCTGTCTTTCTCCCTTTCTCTACAGCTTCCCTCCAGCTTCAAAAAGACAAAACGAAAAGAAAAGAAAAAGAAAAAAAAAAGACAACACACACAGAGGGATTTGGAACTTGAAAGCTGAAGAACTTACATGCACTCTAAACCAGTTTACAAGTCCTTTTCTCTCGTCATGGATGCAAACGAAGGAAAAATTGGAAAAGAAAGTTATGAAGGATTTGGCAAGACCAGCGCAGTCTTTTTCGTGTCTTAGCGCCGCTGCTGGCAGGATGTTTCACGGTGAAGGTTTAGGGTGTCTATTGCAAGCGGAGCTACACTTTCATTGCAGAGAAAAACAAACGGCGGCCACAAAGAAAGTCCTGAGTACAGTAAAAGCATGTGTTCAGTCTGTTATAGCTGACACACCGCTTTAGGAAAAACAGCCCGAGAGGCCGCTTTCTTTCCGTGCGCTACACGGCTTTCGCGTACACACGCGCTTACGTGTGCGCCTATTTTATTTCAGTTTTATGTGCTTTTATTCTTTCTGACTCACACGGATTTGTTTTTATTTATTTTTATTTAACTGCCGAGCCTGCAGGACTCCTTCTCCTCTCCTATGTGCCGCTGTGATAACATTGTGACTGGATGTGGAATGGAGTAAACCGCCCCCTTTCCTGCCCAGCTTCCCACTCCCTCTATCATTCGACCTCCATCCAGTGGTCCCCTCCGCTCGCCCGGCTCTCCAGCCCTCTCCTGTCCAGATGACTATTTTTAGCGGCGGCACTGCTATTCTGGAATTTGTTGCTGACTGGCTGCTGCTGCTGGGTGTCTGGGCGGCGATCTCTTCAGGAATGTCTGGCCTAGTCTCAAAACCACTCCAGAGTCCCAGAGCAGGGAGGATGGCTCAGGGCTCTGATTACAGCTTTAAGACCACTGTGGCTGAAGCTCATTCTTCCTCGCAAAGCTGAAACAGGAGAAGACATTGTTTTACTTCCATGGCAATAAAACACAGAGATGCGTCGCACAGGTATAAGGATTCGTGGCCAGTTTCCAATAATCGATTTATGTAAAAGTTTTGACCCACTGATGCTAGTTCCCCCTGTAAAATTTGTAATACAAATAGAGCATTCAAAATGGGGTTTATGTGATCTTTATAGCTGCAATTTGTAGCTTTTATAAAAACTTATTATTATTTTACATATTTGTTCAAATTGTCACTGTGTTGTGACAGTTTGGTATGAGACAGTTAACCTGTGAAAAGATGGAGCTCCTCTGCCTTCTCCCAGTTCTGCCAGAGCTAATTAGAAACAACCAATCAGAGAAAGGCAGAGGGTCTTAGCGCTGTCAGTCATGCTTGTGCACATGCTGCAGCTTTAAGTAAGAACAAAAGTTAAAATTGATGTGTTTTTATTAATAATTTTAATCAAAGATGACATGGTTTTGGAGTTAAAGGACCTTGAAATATGTTTCTCTATACATATAATCAGCTAAGCATTCATCTTTAACTTGAAGTTGGGGTTTGCAACTTTTAGATGTTTATTTACATATTTGTTAAAACTGTCACAATGTTGTGACAGTGTAATATGAGACAAATAATCTGCTTTAATAAATCAAACTTCTCCCAGTGTTGCTACTCAAAAAATGAAGTTTCTGACTGGTCACTAAATTATTTATATACTCGGAAAATATATACATCATCATCCTTATCTTGTAATCCCTCACCATCAAATACTGTTAGCCACCCTTATAAATATGTGTGCATCTTTAGGAATATTGGTGTTTACCATAACAAAAACTGAATCATGGTACTCAAGAGCATAGGTGATGTCTGACATTATTTATTGACTTCTTTATTATAAAGTTAGTCTGGTCCAGATTGACTTGCTCCCCTTATTTTTATGGTAAGAAAAGCCAACTGGTTTCAGAAACCTCTAATTTAATGGACGGAAACAAAAATCATAGCCACAAGAGGGGGAAAAAAACTGTCCTACCAAATTGTTGAACTTTTCTCTCTTCATTTAAGGTTAAGTCGGCTGGTTGCTTAACGTCTGGTTGAATCTCCAGGGATTGAGGGAAAACTAGGCAACGCTGCCTTACTTAGACATTTGTGTGTGTGCGCTTGTGTGTGTGGTCCAAGAAGAGAAAATAAGCAGGACTAATGGGAAGTTTTTCCTGTCTTGAATCAGGCTTAAGGGGGTTTCTAAGCAAAATTGTTTTCAGTGAAGGGACTCCAGTCCAAACCCACCTGTTGTTCATGATTGCAGAGATCTGTCGGAGCCCGGGGCCTTGTCGAGCGACAGGCCGGCCTATGCCACTTAGAGGCATCAATGAGGTAGACTAGTCTATTCATTCCTCAAGGCTGCCCAAGTAGAGACAATGTGCTACACTGATATATACACATTTCAGGCATGCCTAATCTGTCAAGCAATGGACGTTAAACAATTAGCAGTCATGTACACCCTTCTTTATCACCCAAACATGACAGAAATATGTAGAAGACCACAGCTGCCTGTCAGTGCAGTAAATCCCAGATGCTTAGGCGGGTTTTTTACCCTTAGGTCAAAATTTGTATCCACAGGATTTTTAGTTAAACACTTAATAAAAAACAAAATACCACGTCGTTCCTAATGGCAACGAGTCGAAGAGATTAAGTGTTTGAACAGAAATCTTAGGCCCTTTGGGGTACCAGGTAGAGGAACTGACTTAATGGTATGCAAATATTTTATTGTAAATCAGTGAGGACAGTGCTAAACCCTAAGCTACCGATAAGAACTTCCTTGACCTCGTTTCTTCTAGCTGTAGGCTGTACACAAGCATATAAAACTGAGGAATTATCTGTGTGATCGTGAACATATCTTAATGCTCTGACTTCTAAATAAGGGGATGTGGGTTTAGCTCGAGTTTGGTGGGGACACAGTCAAGGCTGTGCAGAGGCAAAAAAAAAAACACAACAAAAAACCTGAAACCACAAGGAAGCCCATAAGAAACCATAGCCGAGCTGTCCCGTTCGTCGGCCACTCAAGCAATTAAAAGACTGCATGAGAACTCTGTCTTTGCTAAAGGCTGAGGCCAAAGCTGGAGAGCAAAGTCATTCTTGGCTGACGCTCAGAGATGTGTGGCCTGGCTGCTCCAGGACTCAGTTCCACTGGTTTAGCGCTGCTGGTTTAATGCAGCCTTCAATTTGGCTTTTGTCTGAGAGATATTTTATTTTACCAATCCCTCCACCCGAATACAATTCTCCCAAAACTTTAAGTAGAAATGCAGCAGAAAGGGCCGCATGGATGGATGGATGGATGGATGTATCCTCCAGCTGGCCTACATTCCTCTGGTTTCCACTTGTTTCTGCTTCTTTTACTTTGTGAGGTCAATGTTTCTGTGATTAAATCCCACCCGCCCCCCCACCCCTCCTTTCGACGTTAAGCCATCTTTCCATTCATAGTTGTTTCCCCTTAAACATTTTGCCTATGTGATTTTTATGTGAATTTAAATTGCCCCAGAATTTTTACCAGGGAAACTCCCATCCAGTTTTGGCCTACAGTCACATGTGCGAGTGTGCTGTATTTTCTTCCGATTCTTCTCCGACACGTCTCTAACAATATTGTGGTGTGGGGTGTGGCAATCTTGCACCAGTACAATGTTGTGACTTTAAACTTTCTCACAGTCTGCTGCCTTTTAACTCTTCCCATGGCTTTATCATCATCCCAACTGACTGGCCATCCTCAAAGTGACTTAACAGTGATTGATATGAGCGCGGTTGGTGTGTCCTTATCCTGCTTCCTCTTGCTTTGATGCACTCCAGAAGTAGCCGTTTCACACGAAGTCGGAGCTTCACGAGATTCCCATGTGAAGTTGACTTTTCAAAGATGTGCCCAAAAAAATGGATTTATGATTTTTAAATCATTTTAGGCTTTTGATGAACATTAACCAGTCTCATATTCATCCTTCACAGAGCTGTACATTAGTATAACGGTGTGGTATAGTATAAAAAGTATAAAAATGACTGAAATTTTATGCTGCCAATAATAATAAAAAGATTTATAAGAAAATTTGGGTACATCTTTACTTTCATGATGTTATTCCAATTTCTAAATGTATGTAAATATATTATGTATATAGTAGTAAAGTCCCTAACTAAACTCAGCCATCAATGCATGATGATGCACACTGTGGTTTTAAGTACACCGCGATTTTAAGCTAATTGTATTAGTCAGTGCAGCCCCTTGGAGGTATATTATTACGACGAGCTAAAAAAAAAAAAAGCTTTTTTTTTCTTTAATTTTTTTGTGTTTTTGATGTTCACAGTGGGCTGCACAGTAGCGCAGTTGGTAGAGCTGTTGCCTTGCAGCAAGAAGGTTCTGGGTTCGATTCCCGGCCCGGGGTCTTTCTGCATGGAGTTTGCATGTTCTCCCGGCTTCCTCCCACAGTCCAAAAACATGACTGTCAGGTTGATTTGTCCTGTGTGTCTCTGTGTTGCCCTGTGACAGACTGGTGACCTGTCCAGGGTGTACCCCGCGTCTCACCCGGAACGTAGCTGGGGATAGGCACCAGCAACCCTCCCTACCCCATTAAGGGACAAGGGTGAACAGAAAATGGATGGATGGATGTTCACAGTAAACTGTATTAGTTGCTGCTGTTTTCTGTATGTGAACTGCTCTGTGCTGATATTCTCAGGTATCTAGCTGATGCTAACAATTACATTAATGCTCAAAGCAAAATAAGTTATCAAAGCAGGAGAATATTCTTTATGCTTAGTCTGAACGCAATTAACTGGAACCACAGAGGCATATGTTACAAGATGAAGAAGTCATTTCAAACCAGAAATTACCAGGAGAATACTGGTGTTAGCAAGCTAGCGTTAGCATACCCACTTAGCATAAAACTATTGTCGGAAGAAAAGAATTAAATGAGTTTGTTGAACATTCCAGCTGTATGTGTGAAGATTCTGCTGAAATCAGATGCTTAACAAACTTTCTTTTTCTTTGTATCTGAAGCACTTTGCAAAACAGATGAAATGATGAAAGGTTGTTTAAATGTTCCAAGTCACAAAGTAACACCACCATCTGGTCCAGTATCATTTTTTAGCCCAATTATCCCTATCGTTGGTAATTTGCATTCTAAATACATACATTTATATATTACATGTTCTGTATTTATCTGAATGATATCTACATATTTCAAAATTAGTTTGACAGCAAAAACAAGTTATCTTTTTACTGACTGTAAACATTTCCAAGCAGTAGGGGAGCTTTCTTAATCTAACAAACATTATGTCAGATCAATGTTACGGCTGTACTGTTGAGACAAAATATCTGTATGTCTAGAAAAATGAAAGACTGAAGTACCAGACTGGAATTCTGTAAGGATAAATCGGTAATCTTACCTGACAGAGAGTCGTATTAGAGACGAAGATTATGGGCTAAAACACAACACAAAAATATTTTCCTCTTTACCTTTCTGTGTAACTTATGGTACTACCTTTACTTTTCAGCACAGCTATTAATTAATTAATGTAATGTCGAAGAAGTATTTTATGTATCCTTAGTTGTTTATCTTGTTCCACTTGGATTGGTCTCTATTTCTGTGAGGCTTGAGGACTCTGTTGCCATCAGTTTGTTCTTTGGATTCCCTCCATAGATTCTTTATGAGGTTCAAGAAAATTGAATCTTAAACAGAGTCAAGTTATTTTGCAGACTGTAGATCGTCTTCCAGCAATCATAATCCTATCGTCTTATTTTCTTCAGATAGCATACGTTGGCACTACTCAAAAGTCCTTAATTGGTTGGAAAGTTTACCAAGGCAGTAAATTCACACCAGGATGTTAAAGACTGTGGATTATGTTCAAAGGGTTGAAAAGTTTTCCATTTGCCAAACGAAAGCCTCAATTCAACCCACAACAATCCAACCACAGAGAGATCAACGGTTTCTTCAACTTGCTTAGGTAACCTTTTGCAAAGCACAGGGAAGCCTTTAATTAGTTTCTATTTTAACCCTTAGTAAACCATGAAACTGAATTGAAATATAAATCAGCAGTTCATTTCAATGGCACTTTAACACAGTCAAATATTGCACAAATACATAAGTTCACCTTTATACAAGTACTTAAAAAAGAGAATAATAAAACATTGTAGTACTTCTGTGGTATATTGTATATTATTGAAAAATAAATTATTCAGTTTACTGACATATATGGATTAATTACATACAGAATGCTGTTTTGAAGGATTTATTTTTGTTAATTATCCCGATTATTATATTCATTGACCACTGACATCTGCTGAAGTGTCCGCCTCGTTGTTAGCAGCTTGGTATGGGTTTCCTGACCTTGGACTATTACACTCTTTCATTGTCCTTCTGATATTTTAGGAGTTTCACTATGTGAAATGTGCCCTTTGTACATGTTTTGTATTTCTTTTTTGTCCTTTTGTCTCTCGCTTTCAAAGTTAGTTGGGTCAAAATGTTGTACTCAGATGTTTATCTTTTTAACTAACTCAAGAAAAATACCTGAAATGGTAAGTTTACTAGTGGCGACTGAACCGCTTTTCTGTGGTTTATCAAAGTCGTTCACGAATGTGCATACGTTAGCAACACTGGTCAGGATATTTTATGGCAACTTGATTTCGTACTCTGACCAGTGGTTGGGTGCAGTCAGTTCTTCCAGTGTCAGTCGTCAATTGGTACATACGATGCATGAGATTGAATCAAAACTCTAGCATGAAAAATAAAAAGGTATCATTATGACTTGATGTGTCTAACACATCTTTTCCCACTTGTTTTATGCTGTTTCCAATTGAAAGAAAAGTTGTGGTGAAATAGATAGTGTCTACAAATCCAACCTCCCATGATGGCTGTGAACAAGTTAGGGTTTTATGTTGTCATTTTAAGCTTGCTTATCTAGACAGTAACTCAACCCGGCGGCGTGTTTGGAAAGATACATTTACATTTGATCTTGGACCGTTTGTGATATTTCTCTGAGCTGACCTTCACAACACTTGCCTAAATTGGTAATTAAACCAAAGAACGTGCACTACTACAACAACTTCATCAGGGTGGTCTTTCTACCGTTGTCCTTTTTGTAGCAGGAAGGAGGAAGGAAAAACTTCCCAGAAGTATGTGTGGCCTGACATTTGCTATCCCATTACAGCCCACCTAAGACATGGCAGTGCACATAAAACAACACGAGACAGAAGGTAATGAAGTGCTAAGCACTGAGGTAATCATTCTTGAAGCAGTGACCCTTTCCCCTTTCCCTTCTCATCCTGACACCATGGTTCCTTCTTGTTCATTCCGCTTTCCCCTTGTGCTTTTACAAGAATGACAAGAGATTCCAGCAGACAAATGAAAGCGCCTTTTCATCCCTGGTGTGCTTGCAAGATTGAAGACAACTATATGAGGCGATCTTGTGGTTCTCTTCTCATGATAAAGGGATTAAAAGCTCCCTCAGGGGGGTGAATGAATTAGATCGGTTTAGGAAAAGAGGAACAACCCAGGCAGATATTAGCGCCTGTGCTGCCTGCCAAGATGCCGGCGAGGAAATTCTTTTGGGAAGGAGTTGAGTTTCAAGTAAAACCAAGTGTTTTGTAGCTACAGGTGAGTTCTGTTTGATGCTCACTTAAGGTGACATTTGGACGGCTCTGTGCTTTTTTTCTCAGGCAGATACTAATCTCCTTTTGGCAGCTGCGGTTTAGTTGGGTGGGCGATTGCTGAGGGTGTCTTTCATTGAAGTTAGACTGAAGAGACGTCTCCCAAAGATTCTTTTTATGAGCGGTGACCATCTGGGCCATTCCTTTCCATGTGAAAATATGCGTATACTTTCCCTTCTTTCTTCTTTTATTTCTCTCCCCACTCCTTTAACCTCTAATAGCAATGATATGAAGAAGGAAAAACAAAGGAAAAGATAGCGCTTTGAAAGTGGATCTGTCCCAGCAGTGCTCTGCTACCTCCCCTTTTTACTTTTGACCCTCTTCTTCCATCCACATGTGCAGGCTTGACCAGAAAGGAAACTGTCCCACTTTTTGTTGCACGCAATGAGGATTCAAGCGACGTCTGCTAAAATGCTGAGGGGGGAAAAAAACAAAGGGAGGATGAGTAAATAATAACACGAGAAGAAAGTGGTGGTGAAAAGAACATTTATCTGTGGAGCCTGTTGACAGAAAATGTAGAACAGTTGGGAAACAGATAGCAAGACTGAGCGGAGCGAGTGAATGCAGAAGTTGTATGAAGCGAAGAACAACAAGGAGAAAGGGCGAGGGCTCTTGTTTTGGACACATGGTTTAAAACGGGGGGGTTCAAAAGATCGGACTTTCATGCAAGGGGAAATGGGTGGAGGAGCTTTGAAGAGCATTGCAGTGGTTTACCACAACACTAAATGGAAAGAAAGAAAAAAGTGTCTAGTGGTCAAAAAGGGTAAAATAATGAGAGGGACTGAACAATCTGTCTGAAGAGCAAGTCAACGAAAACACATGAGTGCAAAGGAATATATAAAAACACTTGAAACAAATTACAAACTAAAACTTAGACTCATTGCAGGGAAATATGTAAACTATGTTAATACTCTACAAATTTTAGACAAAAAACAAAACAAAACATTTCCTTCCATCAGAGCTCTAAAGATGTTTGGTGATTTTACTTCTTCTGAACATCTTGGTCATCAGACTGGTGAGTCAAAAAAAATTTTGTTTTCTATGGATAAAGTCTCCACATTTTTTTTTTTACCTGGCAGCACCTTTGTTGCACTGTAGAAAACCACTATGACAAAGTGACAGACAAGATAAAAATGATTTTTAAAGCACTGTTAAGATGCTTCTCCACAGCGTAACAGTAACCGCATTCCTTGATTGGTCTTGGCTTACATCACTGCCGGACAGCGCAAACTCCAAACAATAACTTTTCAAATGTCACAACCACAAGTGTGCCATCTCCGTCTCCTCTTCTGGTGGCTGCTTCCAGCAGGATAATGCACCAGGTCACCTTTAAGATGTAGCGCATAGAGCAGATCTGTATCACGAACGTTCACCTGACAAATCTGCTCTAACTGTGGGATGCTGCCATTTTCAGTTTGGACCAAAATCTCTTAGAAATGAGAGATTCTATTCCACAAAGAAGCAAGGCAATCCTGAAGGCGAAAGGAGGTTCAAATACTAGCAAGGTGTAGCTAATGAAGTGGCCAATGAATGTGCAGGGTGGGACAAAAGTCTCCATACATAGAAAAAATAAACATCTTATGTTGGACAACCGTTTTTATTTTTGTGGGACTCTGTGTGATCGCTGCACGTCTTGGACCACTTCGTGGTCGATCTGCAACATTTCCAGTTTTCTGAAACTTTCAAATAAGTTTTGCCACAGCGTTGTGTGTGATGCTCGTTCCATGTTTTCTGTTAAAGTTTTGCGTAACCATGCAACTGCTTCCCGATTCGGCCATCAGTATACTGTAATTTCAATTCTTTGCTCTTTTGTCAAACGCATCTTCTTGGGTATCTGAAATATAAAAGAAGTATACATTTTACATTCTCCTATGTATGGAAACTTATGGCCCACCCTGTAGAAAACAATTACATTCATTCATTCGTGCAAAACAGCACTGTTTTTTCTTTTTTCTCCATGGCAACAATGGAGTGTTTTTTAGCTTCAGATAAGTAAAAAAAAAAACAGAAAATAATTTACACAGTGTTTCTTATTCTCCTGTTCACTTTTAGAAAGCTTCATCTTGCGTTGTTTCATTCACACCATAATAAATCAGCACATCCTAGCTACTAAAGAAGAGATTTTGTGTCGCATAAAATGTACCAATAAAATCTTTGATGCACCGATTGAAAAAAAAAAAAAAGCAATTGTCCAGCATGTCATAGTTTTAAGATATGACGCCCGATCGGCTCTAATATATTATTTTATGTGTGTAATACTCCCTCACATGCTATGCAACAAAAGCAAGCCAAGCATTTTTGAGCAGATAATTTTACATGGCGCTTTAATGCCAACACTATTTCAAAGTAAGTATTTTTGTGTTTATGAGGGAGCTGCCGACAATTGTTACAGTGATCAATGAAACCATTTCCCTGTGAAAAACTCAGCACTTTAAAACATCAAAGACAGCATAAAAGCATTCACCCTCCCCAAAGCCCTCTTCTCACAACACACATCTTTTACACTCAGATGACACACTCCAAAAGCGGGCCATCCACAGAGCCACGGTGAGAAAGATCAGTGAAGTGATAGACATTCCTCACAACTTATGTCATCTCACAATGACAAAACATTCTCAATGAGATGTTAAAAACCAAAATAAGGACTCCTTGGACAACGTGAGAGCTGATATGTTTGGACAAGGGTGGTCCCCAACTGGTTGACCCCCGCGGGTCAGAATCATAACTCCTGAGGTAGAAATTTCTCAGGACTGGCTCAAGCGGGATCTCGCAGAGGTGAGAGGCGCACTTGGATGCCTTTATCGCCGATTCTAAAAGTAAACTAGCCAAAATAACTGGTTTACGGACTTGCTGGCCATAAGGGCACATTCCAAGGATTCCTCCCGTAGACAGAGATGTCCTACCGAGATTACAGAGGACAGATGTCCCTCACACAACCTGTGTGGTAAAAAAGAAAAAAAGAAGAGTGAGCAAAGTACATTCTTAGACAATAGTCTTTAAATCACCGTTCTTTTCAACTTATCCCAGACTTACTGGGATTGAACTCTTGTGAGTCACACAGTGTGATTCCCTGAGAAGCTCATCTACCTAAATGCAAAAGTTTATTTAGAGTCCAGTGTTAAAACCAGGACAAAAAAAAAAATCTTCCCCTCACAGGGTTTGCTGCTTGTGGTTTTGAGGTCAAGTTGGCTGAAATAAAGACCAGAGCTCAAACTCATAAAGCAAAAAAGTTTTAAAAATAAAAATAAAATAATTGCCTTTGTTCAGCAACTTGAATCCAGTTATGCTCATTGGTGGAGTCTTCAAGACTTCTGAATGTTGGTGTGGGATTGTTGCCTCCAAATATAGCTACAAATGTAAGACAATAAATCTTCATCATCAGCAGAGTTATTGGTACTGCGTGTTTACTTAAAAGTCACAAATAGTTCAATTGAATTGCTAACACTGTAGAAATTAAACCAAAATGTGATCATATTTCATAGAATAAGAAAGTAAAAAAACAAAAACAAAAAAAAACAACTAAAACTCAAGTAATAATAATAAAGCTAAGGCTTTTGAGTTGATGCCAAATTGTACTTAACCCAAATTTCTTAAAAATGAACATCTTGATCAGATTCCTAGAATTGTGACAGTCATGGTGGGAACATGTTGAAATAGCTCACATTACTTCTGATTTTATTCTGTTTGCAAACTTTGTTCATCATTTCTTTGGAGGCGTTGCATGTTTGGTTAGTTATTCCCTCCAGGTTTTGGATGCTGTGCGGCTTTAAGGATCTTTGCTCTTGCTGTTCTACCTTTGGACGATTGTTATGATGCGTAGCCGTGGCAACGAAGTATTGTTTGTACAACTCGGAGCAGCCGATTAGCATCTCAAAAGCTCAAATAATACCTGAACTACAACCCCAAATCCCAGAGGAGTTTAAAAGGAAACTTCAAGGATGCAGATCAGGGAGAGAAGGAGGAAGTTCAAACCGTCTCTTCCATTCATCATAATGGGCGAGGATCAAATCCCCGGCTGGGATTCTCTGCCTGGCTTAAAGCATAAACATTGACAAAAAATACTGCAGAGCTAATTAGAGCAGAAATATCCCATTTTGATGCAAAGTGATGACTATTGCATGTTTTCTTAGGGATAACAATGGAGGATTTTATGTGCTACTCCCTTTTAAAACAGCTTATCAGACTCAATCACAGTCAGAGTGATTGAATCACTCTAGCTGTGATTCAATCACAGTCAGAGTCCTTTCCTTGTTAATACTTTAACCCCGAGCTGCAAAACTACAAGTCAGTGCAATGGAAATTAATTTAACTCTAAATACTTCAGCACAAAAAGAAAATTCCTGACTCTGTGGGAACAACAAACGATTCCCCTTTCCTGTAAATGACACAAAACTACGGTCCAAGTTTGATGTGGAATAATTTGATTAACTTGCATGGCATCCTGTCTGATTGATAGGACGGGATGAATTAGAACGGAAAATGCGAGTCAGACTTTCTCACTCAACATCAGTGTCTGACCTCACAAATGATCTTCTTAATAAGGTTATATGCCTAGCCCTTTGACAATATATTGTAACTATTTGCCCAATTGTAAACTTTTACCATCACAAAATATGTGACTGTTGTGTTACATGGAAACATTTAAGAAGTAAAATTGCTAATCTTCATGCACTTTTTAGTGCTTTTGTAATGCTGAAATGTTAATGAAGCTGATAGCTTCAACAACAAAAGGTATGTATTTTTAGATTTTTATGTCTATTTCATTAGTCTTGTCAGGGATAATGAAGGTACAGTCACTCATGATTACATAACGATTGTTGAATTGTGTAAACAAAGAAACTGCAAAAAGTAAAGTAAAAAAAAATAAATATATCAAACTCCTGTTGTACTCCAGGTAAAATGTTGAGATCTGACAGTCAGAACCTACAAGTTCATCAGCTGACTTTGCTCCTGCTGTTTACTCACCACACAGACAGTAATCAAGCGTGGAGATGAGGGAACAATCAGTCAGCTCTGATTCGATCTCATGGGTCATGAGTCACAGTAAACCCGACATCAGGCCATTCAAGAGAAAGGCTCTAAAGATCAACAAGTCTTCAATAATTTTAATTATTGCCTCAACATGCGACTCGGATGCAGTTGTCTGGGTGGAGGAGAGGGCAATCCCAACATGTTTTTCATTTGATGCAGATGGATTTGTTTTAGTGTTAACTAGAATCTATTTGTTTCTTTTTAATACGCTGTGTCACAGAGCTCTTCAGACCTGTTTACTTTTTCATAAAGACAGAAGATTCTTCCAATGTTACTGGGATTAGAAGTTAAAGGCTAACAGTAAGGTGGTAGGAAGGTAGAAAATTGAATTTCATATTTTTGCACACAAAAATATCAATTATAACATGCAATTTTTTTTATTAATTACTGTCCTGATCTTCCAAAAATAAAGCACAGCAAAGTCCAATATGCTGTATACCTTTTCTACATTAGTGAGGAAAGAAGTTGATGGTTAAAATTAAAAAAAATTTTTTTATTGAAATTAGAGACATATGCTTCATGCAGCTGCCACGCCTGGGCTTCTCTTGTTAAGTCATTCCTGCTTTCTACAAATTGAACCTTGCGAGAAAATGACTGTTTAAATGGCTTACTCTGCGTTGTACTTTACTGAAATAAAGACCCGGGTGAGCCAACAAACACAGATGTAGTTCCTCCATGAACAAATCAGAGTCCGCATCTGAAACCCTCATCCAAGTCTGGTTTCAGCACCAATTTACTGGTTGTACTTGTGCTGTGTGTTCACAGCTGTACATGAGACTGTGAAAATAAAGACCGCCTTATTATAGCTCAGTGAGGTTACTGCGACATTATATTAGTATTTGGTAATGGTGTTTGAAATTTTTCAATTTTTTTTTACTTTAATTTGTTTATCAAATATGAGAAGTTATGTTGATGTTTAGTAATTATTAAGCCTGAAATATGCTAAAGCTTAAACCTTTCTTGATGCTTCTTCTAAATATCATTAAAGTGAGATAAGCTTACGTTCTCTGAACCTTTTAACACCGTCCTTAAACTCATCTTGAATCGTCGTGGTGTCGTAATAATAAAAAGTTGTAGCAAATTTAGTAGCTTTTGCGATTAGGTTAGAAAAGCTTCCATTTCTCTGTAACAAACATTATTGCAACTCTGCCAAGTCAATAGGCAGCTCCTCTATCCCTTTGTCTTATGTTTTTTTTTTTAACATGCCTCCCCCCATCTCTTCTTGACATTTGTGCCACAGGTTCGGCCCTCACAGAACTTTGATTGAGCTCCACCAGGTGCAAGTACAGTGTTTAGCCTTGGTATTTTCCTCCATTTAATTTACATCCTGAGAAAGCTGATTTATCTGGATTTTTTCTCTGAATAAAGCAGCTGTATAAACAGGAAAAGTAATTTGTGTGCATGCAACGCTGAGTGCCGCAGCTTCCTTCGACACATTTGGCTCTGAGGGAAATGTCAGCGACAAGTTAGCGTTCTATTCTTGACTCAGCTGCCCTTTCCTGAAAGGAGGGTTGTTTAATTCGAGGCTTTCCATAAAAAGAGAAGCTTAAGCTAATTCGTCTGTCGATGCTGATTGCAGCTTTTGGTCGGTGAGTGTGGCAACACAAAAACCTACTAAAGATGGAAAACCCATGAGGTTTGTAGCACACAGGCTTTTGTGATGAACGATAACAGGATGATTTTAAAGTAAATGTATTCAACCTCTTGTGCTTTTACTCCAGTTTTGTATTCTGCCTCCTTTACTCTGAGACTCTGAAGTAAAATCTAGCAACTGCCTTCAGAAATTATGTTGGTGAATAGAATAAACTTATGATGAATAGCATAAATCGATGGATTCTCTTAAGGCTTCAAAGGTATGTTAGGGGACATTAGTAAAGAAACACTATCATGAAGACAAAGGAACACAACAGAAAAGTCAAAGCAGGGTTAGATTATCAAACAACATCCAAAGTTTTCACTTTTCTCTGTCCAGTCTATGGACTGAAAAAGGAGAACTATATGGCACAACTGTCAATCTGCCAAAAAGGCAATTGTTGAAAGAAAGCCAACCTCCGAAGAACACGAGTGCAACTTCATTCTCCACAAAATGTAAGCAAAAATAGAGAGGCATCAAGTTTTAGTGGTTGTAAGGTTTCTCTTTTGTCTTTGGTGGAAGACCACGACCTATTTCTCCCCCTAGCGTTAGACTCTTGCGTTTGTTTTGGTTCTATTTACCCAGAATGCTCTGCACTATAGTTTGCTTCCTGCTTTCGGAGAGGTCTCTGGTTCACTCGCAAGTGCTTATGCGAATGTGGTGGTTATGTTCACTTCCACTTAACCGAAGCCCAGGTTTGAGTTTGCGCCTTTGGTCAGCATCGGAGTTTGATTGCGCATTCACACATCCCCAAACAAACCAGACTTTCTGTCTAGGCAAACAAACTAGAGTTTGATTAAATGGGACTGAGCAGGGCTGGCTGGTGGTGAATGCACCCTAAATGTGTTGTAACTGTAGCAAATATACACCAGAGTTTTCAGGTTTAACACAATGTGTCCTTTCAGTCGGGGCTCAACCTCAAGTTGAACAAACTCTTCTGCAGAAGTAGTTAAATTGAAGGGTTAAACAGTAGAACAGAGAACCGCACAAACAGGCACTCTCATTCATGGCCTCTGTTACTCCCTCATTGCTAAAGTCTGACTCACAAAACATCTAAACAGTTCTGTTTAGACCCCCCCCTCCTCCATCCCCTTCGCCCTCTTTCCCTCCCTAAAATATTTTCCTTCAGCCGCTGTAGCCGCAAACTCTTTTCCTTCTATGAAACAACTCACCCACTGCAGAAAAGGTCCGTCTGTTTTTATAATCACCATCCATGCCCCGTGCACTTCTCACACACGGGTCCTACTGTCCTGAAGCCGTGCGCGAGCGCAGACATGCTTTCATCTCACACGCACGCGCAGTCCGTCTTCCCCCCTGCGCCTGGAGACGGAGCGGAGGGTCAACCCTACTCCTCGCTCAAGAATGATAACACAGGGCCGGTGTGTTGCCATTGGAAACGGGACGGAGTCATCTTCTGTGAGCTCAGATGAGCAATTATCCTTTTCAGCTCACAGGAGGTGGGAAAAAAAAAAAAGGCCCTTTTTCTGGGAACGTGCCTCCTCAAATATTTCTCCTTGCGGTCACAGGAGTGCAGCGGCAACGTTCGAGCAGAATAGGCAAATGTCAATCTGTCACAGCGTAGGAATGTGTTATTTTTTTTACCGTGGCTATTTTTACCTCCATTTATTTCCATGGCGCCAAGTAACAACATTATGTTTGAACACGTAACAGCTCGACCACAGGAGCCTCTTGAGGCATTAGTTTATAAATGGTTGCCACACTTTGCATGCGACCTACAAAACGTTTATGGAAGGCTGAGGGTTTCGAGTTATGAGAGCTGCTGCTCATTTTGGTTTACAATCCGAGTTTGCTAAGATGTGGTGATCAAATAATTTTATGATATTGTAAATAAACAGTAAAGAAAATATGCGAGGCCAAACGAATAAAAAAAAAAAAAAAGAAACACGACCAAAGCAGCCCTGTAATACTAATTGTAACAGATTTGCATAAAAGACAGAGTGCAGATTCATATTCGTTGAAAGCACAATTATTCGTAGATTAACTTTTCGTTTAATTGCTACCTAGCCTCTGCATTCTCACAAAGCCTTTTAAAATTATGCTCCCACTTTGTCACATTGCAAGCTTTCACTTCAGTCTGTTTGGACGTTAATGCAGTGCGTAGCTGTGAAGTGGGAGAAAAATGATGCGTGGCTTGCAGCGTTTTTTACAGATAAAGCCTTTCGCCCATTTTTCTTTGCAAAATATGCCAAGCAGCATTTGGATCTAGCAGCATCTGTGAAAGTATGGTCTTATTAACCAACACTTTGCTTTAATATTACCCACAAGTTAGTCCCTGATTTGTCTGCTGTGGTTCTTGGTCTTCAAAATAGTGTTTGTTCACTATTGTTATAGTTCTAGCAAACTGTCTTGTTGAGGTTTTGTTCGTAAACCGAGTGCAGATGAAGAGACTGACTGAGTTGGACACTATGAACTTTCTGGCGGAGACTACAGGCAGCGTGGAGGCAGTGTAACGCAAGAGTCCAGCAATACTGGGGCAGAGGGCTCTCTGCCCACGTTCTCGCCCATATTTACGCCCACACATTGAGGAACACACTACCAATGGAGACACACACGACTTGGCGAGGACTGAGTCAGACATTAACCGGGTGGAGTGAGACTTGACAATGGAGAAAAGGGCTTAATTAATGCACAAGGCATTGAAATAAGACTTAAAAGGAACATCAAACCAAGAAGAAACCACTGAAACGGATCTAAGAGCTGCTAGTCACAAAGAAATGAGCTAACATGGTAACATATTTACAGCAATAATAGAGAAAGTAAATGAACTGAATACAACCAAAACAAGAACAAGAAAACCAAAACCCTAACAGCCAAGGATTGTGACATAAAATGTGAAAAAGCTCAAGGTTGTGAATATTATTGTAAGGCACTGTATGTACTGTAAATACTGCATGTCTGCACCCACTTGTTGATCCTTCATGCGTTTCTGCTGATTGACAGTTTACGACTGGTTTCCCACAGCTTGTGATGCTGGTACAGCCATTTGTGTGATGGACTGGTCTGCATGTACGGGTGGCTTTTAATGCCACTACCTTTTGTTTATATCTTTGAATATAAACAAAAGGTCTCTATGTTGGTGTGCATGTGTGTGTTTTCATCCCGTACAACGCACAGTTACCCTGTAGTTTGCCAAGGAACAATTTTCTGTTGCTGTTTTCTGGCTTTCATGCTCAAATTAGAAAATTACTCTGAAGAATTTAGGTATTTAAAGTTGATTTATTCAGCTTGCAACTGAGACTGTCCTAACTGTCTCAATAAAGGAAGAAAAGGGGGAACAAATAAGGCATAAAAGGTTGTTGCGTGCATCAACAATAAAAGAAAGGGTTTATTTTTATTCCAGAGCTGTTATCATCCGTTTCCATTCTTGATATTTTTGTGTGAGAAAAAAGCTAGCACAAATAACTTTTTAGTAAACAGTGCAGATTAAAATAATTACTCCTTGACATGGAATAAATATTTCCAGATGAAAGCTAAGTAGGACCTTTTCCCAATATTTAACCTTTTTCCAAAATAAAAGACGGAAATATTCCTAAGCACCATGGGAATAGTACCTGTTTGGCTTGTCTTCACTCTCAAGCCCTCCTCTTTCTTTCCCTCTGTCCATGTTTTAATGACCGTTGGCAGACACGGCCTAGAAAGAGACATAACCCCTGCAGACAGGATGGGAGCCCTTATTTGCTTTGCAGATAAGGTTTGTGGGTAGTGGATGGAGCGGAATGTACTGGAATGCTGGATTGTTTTGGGGAAGCTTCTTGGATGTCTACGATAACAAAACAATGCAGAGAAGTTTGGGGGGCGGGGAGGGGGCTTTTGGTAGGGTGAGGGTTCAAAAACAATTAAGTCTACTTAAAGTGCCAGCAGTTGTCCCAGAGGGTCCGCTTGGGCCTAATGCTTTCAGGAATATCCACAGGACCAAAGAACTTCCTCCCAAAGTCATTCTTTCTTCTGGAGCTCTGAGTGGGTTATTAACCTTCTCACGTTGAATGAAATGTAAAGTTAATATTTCTTTCAGAAGCTTCCTCATTGAGGTGTCTTTAGTTTTGATTATGTCCACCTTTCTAACTGTGGATGTTGGTCCTCTCACCCTCTTGGTAGTTTATACTTTTGGAGTTTTGGTTGTTTAGTTTCAAACCTTCCTGAGTTCAAACAGGAGTCGCCTGCTCAACAGCCGCGCTGCTCAGTGGTTGAGCAAATGTTTTTTCTTTTTGTTTGTTTTTTTTTTTAGGCTGCGCACTGCTTATTGTGCTCATGAAATTAAAGTTTCATTGAATAACCCTAGCCCTAAGATCCAAAAGACTTTTACCTTACATGCCAGATATGCTTATATTGAGACTATTACACAAATAAACAAATTAGGAGCAATGCAGGGTTAAGTAGGGAAAGGCCAGGGTTGAGCTGCCAACTGCAGACGGTTTCTCTTTGGCAACTTTACTGAGTGTTTTCCGCTCGTGGATAATTTCCCTTTACTAGGATTTTGTATCATAGCACTGTCTACAAAAACACTGCAGTGAAACCTTGCCTGTTCTCTTTGACCTTGTGCTTAATTTACTGAATGATTAAGACCAGCAAACTGTTACAGCTTCTGCTTTTATGGTCAGACTCACTGATGATCAGTTAATGAAGTGGATCTGATAAGATGTACCTGACTGATATTTGCCCCTTTGCACCTGATGAAAACATCAGATTCTTGCTTCAAAAAAACAAAAAACAAAACAAACAAAAAAAAAAAAAACAGGCCATCATGTGGAGGAATTATCCAAGATGAAAAGAGATTAAAAAAAAAAGTTCATAAATATGTATGGCTGCATTTACACTGTGGCTTGATAATACTGAATGTTTATTTTATATTACTCTACCATCTTGGCTCGGATATTTGCACTGTGTCCTGACTAATTAAAAAAAGAAAGGACTGTGATTCAATTACAGGTTTTTCTGTCCGCCTTGTTATAATTCACTCTCTGGGCCTGATATTTAGAGCTACTATTTAACATTTTAATCACTGACCTTTACAGAGTATGGTCTGTAGAGCATTAGCTCATGTTATTATGTGTTCAACAATCACAAATACCTGATGGACTACTCAGCCATCAGAGAATAAATACACCACACCTCAAAAAACATGCATTCACTTCTAAAAAATCATAGAAGAACAGTAAATGCTTTTAGGGAATGCAATCATTCCTTTAAAACCAAATATCTACTAAGTTAGGTACAAAACTTTGCAAACCTAAATGAAGTCAAACAGCTTATACGCACGTGATAGATGCTAAACGTATTCAGAAACAAACCTCTTAGCAGGTAGTGACATTTCTGGTAAAAACGTGTAAAAGGTCCTAAAATTTATTTTGTATTTTGGTGTCAAAGTCCCTTCCTAAAATTTTGAGAGAAAAAAATCAAACCTTCAGTTTGAGTTGATTTAACTATGTGCGGTTCCTTATTCATAGATTCACATATCCATAGACTATTTTGTGGAACGTGACTCAGTTATTTCCAGATTTTTTACAAAAATATTCAAAAAGAAATGCAGTTTGGGATGTAGATCTACTAAGGCACAATGCTACTTGACAATTGCTGTTGCCTTGTGTTTGCAAAACATTCCATTCAGGACCATATGTGCAATTTTCTTAATGCAAAATATTCCACAGTCAAGTGCTAAGGGTATTATCATAACTTAGCAAGGTGGCATTGGAAAAATTTTGCTTAGGGGCACAGTGTGCTGAAGTCACCAACAGGGAATAGCTACATAAGGTGGCCTTCTCATCCCACATCAGAGTCTGACCTCATGAATGTGCTTCTGAATCAATTGATCCACAATTTGTATCAATACACACCAAAACCTTGTGGAAAAGCCATCAGAGAAAGCAATACAAATGACTGTGTTAGTTTGGAAATATAGGTTTTGATGAATGGATGGATTTTCAGCATTTGTAAATCATAGACCAGATGCTGATCCTTTGCACAATTTCAGACAAATCACCATCTAGTGTTGTCATTAACTGGCAAGAAGAAGTTAAGGGGATGACAGTATATGAGAGGCATCACACAGTACAGCTGTTTTTCTCTTGCTCCGATATGTTCAGTCATATGTTTTGTGAAAAAGTTCAGGGTGATTTTGAATCATGTCTTCCTACTTCGTCATGCCACTTGGTATTTGGTGTTAGCATCACTAAATTTGGCACTTTGTCAGCAAATATCACACAGAGACTTCTCTTCTGAATATTTTACTGGAGAAAAGTAGCAAATGCTGTTGACAGCAGACGCTTTCAAGTGATCCTAAGAGAAATTAATGCATTAAACTCTGCCTTAATCTTTGCATGCTTGAGAGAAGGAATGCACTTTTATTGGCGTGGCGTGTCCGTACCAGCCGGCGAGACTGAGAAGTGTTAAAGTTAGTGTGTTAAGTGAGAATTACAGCCATGTGTGATGACTGTAATTATAAAGTTGGGGGGCGGTGGGGGATCTTGCACGGTATTTATCATTACTTAGATGTGGGGTCACATCGTTCCATCTCCGATTGGAGGATGAATGCGTGTGTCAGAGGGTGTGAGACTTGGTGGAGTGTTTAATCCTGTGCAATTTTCATACTTAAATATTCTCTTTAATCTTTATTTTATTATCCCCATCTTGGGTGCGATGATGCACATCAGGAGTGATGGGGCTCTCGTTTATTTTGAGGAATGACGCTCGCTGGTGCACCGCTACATGTGGGAGTTTGAGGTTTTAAATGAGGCATATGACAATTCAAGTTCAAATAAGCGTGGCTGACTCCTGTGGGGGTTTAACTCCGGTTACCATCTTCGCTCCCGCTCATGCTTTACTGCCTCTGCTTGAGTTACGGTCGGCATATCCGTCACCAAGACGCATGCAGGGCCTCAAATGGATGCGGGACGAAATCAAGGCCCTGTCGCATTCCCGAACATCCTGCGCAAGTCCAATGCAAGGTCACTCACCAAATCAGCGATTCATCTGACAGATAAGATGGCCGGGGAATATTGACGGGAACACCTGCGAGGGGAGGAACGCAAGGCATGACTATCTTCACACCAAGTTGGTTGTGTGGAGGAGGGGGAAAAAATTCCAAACATTCTCACTTTTCCCCTAACAGAATTAAATTATGAAGGTGTGTGTGTGTGTGTGCAAAGTGGAGAGGGCAAAGGACAAGGATAGTGAAATGTCTGCTAATCTTTGCTCACTTTGATCGTCTACAAAAAGAAGAAGAACCATTTTATAACTGGGCTGCTGTGCCCCTTTAGAGGAAACAAACCGAGTTACCCAGGAGAATCTCATTAACATCAAAGAGGTAAGTCAGGTGCAATGCAGTTTTAACTTTTGTTGTAACACAAATCAGCAATTAGCTCATTCCTTTGCTTTGGCATCATCTTCCTCCTGGTTTAATTTAACTTACGTAAGAGTCAACTCCCCTCCCCAACCACCCCGCCGCAGCAGACCTTCTTTGTTTGCATGTTTTAGCCATGATAATGTGGGTGAAACTGACCATGTGAGTGTTCATGCCCTGCAGTGTTTACATGTTTACAAGTGTGTGTGTTTGCGAGATAGTGGCTGTGATCACTCATCGGATTAAAAATACATGAGGCCGAGAGTTTTTCCTTTTCCTGTTCTGCAAGCAGACACACACACACATGCACACCCCCACACACACCCCACACACCCCCACGCACACCGCCGCACACACACAGAGTATGTTTTCCATCTGCAACACACTGAGCCGGAGTTACATTAAAGTGCATGTGTCATTTTTGTTACAACCTTCACCCTTCCAATTGCTATCTCCAATCAATTGCTATATCCTATCAGGTTAAGAAAGACAGTAAAAAAGAAAGAAGGAAAGAAAGAAACAAACAAAGTTGCAAAGAAAGAAACTTTTCAGCCAAAAGTTGCTGAAAGGTGATGATAATCCTGAACTCTGACATGAATTGCTGAAGGTGGCAGCACGTTGGAGTAGCTCAATGCTTGCAGTGAGATTTAATTTAATTTCCCTTTTAGATTAACCAAGTATTTTTGAATTTTGAATTTGAATAAGTACCCAACGTACGTGAATATGAGTTTATAAGGCAAACATATATCTGGCAATGTGTCTTGTAAGAAATGAAAGCAGCAACTTTGAGATCTAAAAAAAAAAAAAAACAGCCCCCAAAACACCTTAGAGAAAAACTATTTGATCTTTTTTTTTAATTTAAAGAACTGTTTTATGATTGTTACATAAATTTGCAGTTTGTCTTCCATGTGGATTTCGGAGCATGACAATTTTTTTTTTGTTTTATTTGCTATTAGATAAGTTATATCCTCCATACAGTAGCCTAATTCAGGAAATTCATCAGAACACAACAAACGCAACACTCAACAGAGATACACCAGTGTGACACGCCAAAATAGAAGCAAGGAAATATAAAATGAAGATTTGACTCTGGTATCATCCTTCCATGTTTTCTACACATATTTACTTTGTGTAGGTTCTGCAAGGAAAAAGGTAGAGCAATTCAAAGCAACAAAAGCAAATTAGAATAATCACAACGTAATGCCTGGTTCACATGGCAAGATTTTTATGCCCATTTTTCACCTGATCTTTAGTCTCTGATAATCTTATGGATTGTCATAAAAATAATCACTGCTTTGTGTTGAGAGAGATCTACTGTGCCAGGATGTTGCGACCCTCTGACCTCAAATTGTGGTAATTCAACATTTTGAATAGTCGTGGCCCAATATCTCAGCGTGAGGGTGTTCCTCGAAGAACATGCACCTGTTGGATGTGACGTGTAGCCAATCAGAAAGCGAGGTGACTGGAAGCCAGAGGGGATTCCAAGACAATAATGCCTGAGCTAAAAAAAAAAGAAAGTAAAGTAAAAGTAAGCAGAGCCCCTGCTCACGTGTCTCCTCTCCTTAAACCACTTTGACCAACCCTGTTCAAAGCTCAGTTAGCTTCTTCTCTCTAGTTTGTGGAATCACTGGCGCCTTAGTTTATATGGCAGTGGATGTTCATTTGATTTTTATTGTCTCTTCTTGTTGTTGTTCTGCCTGTTTTGGTTTCTTATGGACCATGTATGTGTCTTGATAAAAAGGTTTGATTGATTTAACCTACGGTTCTTCTTTATGTATTGTTGTTTTCTCCGTTAAAAATTGACGACAATGAACGCCACTGGTTTGTCCTCGTCTGTCGTGTTTATTTACTTCAAAGTGACTTTTGATCTCGCAAGATTTTACAAGGTTCGCCATCTGACTTTTAAATGCTTGTGAGCGAAATCTGTCCATGTGTGGTCCGACCAGACATGACTCAAAGTGGTCGCCGAGCAGCAAAACTGAGGCGATAATAATAAGATTTCCTATTATTATCCTGACACTTTACGCAGCGTAATGGAGGCCTTAATTGTTTTCATAAACTCATCAAACTTCACCAAAAATTGACTACCGCAGGAAATTATTGGATTTTAATGGAAGCTAAAGTGGGCGTGGAAAAACTGCTCTTCAGCACTCCCTAATCTGAGATAAGCCAAACCATCATAGAGATCTGAAACTTGGTGCGTAGATGCATCACACACTGCATGACCAAACCTGGTTTGCCTATGATTTTTGTTTTTATTGTCACGTCTCTCAAGTTTTTAAAATCTATCGACAATTTTAAAATCTTGCCATGTGAACCAGGACTGTGGAAAAAAATATGCAAACTTTACAACACAGGAAGACCTTAGCTCTGATTAGACTCCAGGACCTTTGAGTTGCAAGGCAATAGTGCCAACAACAGCTCTACCCTGCAGCATGGAAAATGACTTACTGTCAAATATTATGCAACTGCTGCTTTCAGTGCAACATACACTCATAAAGGCTACAGTGAGTCTGTGCCAAAGTGGGAATATTGTAACTAAAAGCGTTCGGTATATGTTTTATGGGATTCTTGCTGTCGGGGGTCGTGCATACAGTCACACATCCAAGGAGAAAATGTAGCTTTTGAGGATGCTCACTGGTTGAGACAGAAATCTGTGCTTCTAAGGTCTACATTATGGCCAAGAACCGTTCACTCGTGGATTTCTTTTTGTCCAGTATTTCCTTCCAGCATTGTTTGTTTACACATCTTAAATGCCGAGCTAGAATTATGCACCAACTTGACTAAGGTTGGTAGTAAATAAAAACAAGAAGTAGAACAAGATTTAGCTTTGTAAAACGTGTGGCCGTCACGGTGCCGTTTTGTTGGTGTGACAAGTGGCAGGATTTGGGCCATAAACATCAAGTCTCTGCCTGTAATCAAAGAAGCACATTCATTACAGAAACTTCACTCGTGTCAAGCTCTGCTTTCCTCTGAAAGCTTCGCCTTTCTTTTCCAAACACTGGAGCCGAGTGCCGGGGAAATAAAACAAGTTTTAACCATTAACAATTTTTCACACGTGCCTTTCACACGTTGCAGGTGTAACTATTACTTTAACTATTTCCATTTAGGCAACAGTACAGTATGAAGTCTTGGCACTGGAATATCTGAATCGAATCGTAAGTCCTGGGATTAGTTACACCTGTGTTTGGTGTTGGAAAAAATATGGCAGCGGCATATTTTTTGGCTGGAAAAGTTAATATTAGCTTGGCAAAGCATCACAGCCCCACCATCCACAAGCTTTGATGGGCTTTGCTGTGAGTCAGTGGAAGAGAATCCACAGTCCCCAGATGTGAGCTTTTGCAGTTGGACCCCATCTAGGAGCACATTTATTGGCATATTCTCTGTTTACTGAACTGAATCAGAAGCCTCTACAACCAAAGTTATTTATGTGCACATAAAATGTTACATATGTAACGAGTACCCAAATGCAGGACTTGGCAGCAAAGACAAGAAAGGAACAAATTTAGCTTTATTTTGAAACTAACCAAACGCACTGCCACGGCATGTTATTCTAAATTACAAACCCAGAAAAGAAAAGAGGGTAAGGAGGGAGGAGGGGATAAACAAAACTTAGCTTGGCACAACTGAAGCTATCAGCGGCAAGGCTCTCACACTAAACAGAAGAAAACTAGGACAGTATATTGTATACGGATGGAAGTAAAGACTTAATGTAAAGCAGGTTTAACAATCTGAGACACAAATCAGGTGTGGCTCAGTGGCAGGATGTGAAATGGAATGAAAGTGTTCTTTACAGAAACCAGGACAAACTTATCTAGAACAGGGACAAACTAAAGGAAAGACGTAGGCAAGCGGTAATGAGTCTAATCCAATCAAATAAAGCTAAAGTATAACAGAACATATGAGCACAGTAATTATATCCTAACAAGACTTAACGAGCAGCTTGTGGCTGAACGCCGTTAGGTCCAGCCACAGGAGGAAACAAGCACCAGGGCATAAACATCTCGATATCCCTGGCCAAATAAAAGACATTCATCTTTGAAGAAACCTCAAATCCAAAGTAAAGTATAACCTGTTGTGACACTACACCAGAGGAAAAAAAAAAAAAAGATTAGCCGTGGAGTGTCTTAAACAAGGATGTTGACCGAAAATGAAGACCCTGGAGATTAGTTTGTCTTCACAAACATATGGTGAAAACTGAAATGATGGAAAATGCACTCTGTCTCAACACATGGAGAGATGTTTACATAAATAAAGTCCATCATGCTCAGTAACACAACATTTCCGAAAAATAAGCAGTAATATCCAAAGCCGTCAGTATAAACTGTCAAATAATTCAACTAACAGCTTTCCTTTTTGTTAAATCAGCCTGGATGGCATCTGATTACGTTCCCATACTTGGTTCCTAGCAGAAACCGGAGGTGCAATTTATGGGTGATATTTTCAAGCGAAAACTTACACAAAGCATGAACTGATCATCTAAACAACTTGCAATCATTTTTAATTACATAGAAATATTTTTAGTTACTTAAACCTATTAACTTATTTATTTAGAGAAATGTCTTAAGGGCAGCACAAGCTGCCTGAACCTCACTTAACTTCTGCGCAAAGAATCAGATTATAGATTCCTCAAGAGGAGATGGCGTCTCTGATTATGTTGACAAGGCAGTTTTCCCTCCTGCCTAATGAAGAACGCATTGAAACTGCAGCTCTGAACAAGTGTGCCAGTGCTAGCCGCTATTCCCTGAAGAAACCGCTGCCCAACTCACTGGCTTGTTGGATGTGCTGAACCCCAGACTGTTTGTCAGAGTGGTTCACAGTAGGAGGTTGTGTCTGGGCAGAGATACTTACTTCATGAATTAGCTTAAAACAATCTTATTTCTGTGTGTTTTGCTCTGTCTTGTTGTGCTTTAATTATTCAGGGCAGAGCTGGCCCATAGGCAAACTGCCCAAAGCTTTAAGCACTATATGTTGTTTTGGAAAGTTGACTTGCAAAGAGCCATTTTACTCCAGTAACTTAAGCTGGTGCCATTTTATATGTTTTCCCTTCTTCTCATGTTACTACCCCGCAAAATAATATGTCTTCATAGTCTTATTTAAAATGTTGTTTCTGATATCCCAGCTGCTAATGCTAACGTGTTTACAGTGCAGTCTGTTTTGTTCTAAAGGGGTTGCTAAACAGTATCTTAGCAGCTGTTTTACATTGTTGGTAGCTAAACCGCTTATTCACCATGCAACATCATCTGTCTGGCTGATTAACACAACGTTAAGAATCAATTCCCCAATTGATTCATTCCTAATTTAGTAAATTCTTTTGGAGACATTATTTTAAAAATAATGCTGCCCTGCCTTGTGGACTGGTTGTTTGAGTACAACTTTCTACTTTTAAAGCTAATTTGTTCCCCATCAATCAAACCTGAGTTCTTAAATGCAAATATTCACATCAAGTGATATCCGTGCATTGTTATTTTATTAGTTATTAGTGTTTGAGTGTTTCTTAATAAATGCTTGTATTTTGGAGAGAACTTGTTGATGTTTATTTTCCACATGTTTATAGTGTTATCTGTTAAAAAACGCCAACATGCAAAGTCTCTCCATCATGTCGTTTTATAATAAAGATTATTACACTGATGAAGATGTGGTTTTTATGTACATTAGTTAAGTTTAAAGGAACATACCAACTGTTACATCTTTCTATAAAAGAAATTTAGATTTTTGTTCATAGCACATGACCTTTACAGCCAGCCTTCATATCCGCAGTTAAAAATAAATTATTAGCGTAAATTCAGCATAACATGTGTTGGTAAGACATTTGCATGTCTCTTTAGCTCATAAAGAACACTTGAGTTCTGTCACAACTGGATAAAAACCAGCCTCTTTCTGTGTGTGTGAGCAAGTTAATCTGTGCATGTGCATAAGACACATAACCGGCAAAAATTTCAAGCCAAACCAGAAGGGATCCAACAAGATTCCAGGCCATCTGTCTCTGCCAGAAGAAACGATAGAGGGAGCAGTGATAAATTATTTCTCAGCTTGTGATCTTCGTGGCTGCATTCTTCCCTCTCCACAAGCATATGTGACCCTTGTCATTTTTCTTTTTTTGCAGTGATATACTGCCTTCCTTTTCCTACATGTTTTATCCTCTTCCAAATGCACGAGTTCCTCACCCATGTTCATCTGCGGTCGGATCTGCGCGTTGTGTCGTGTGGCCTTTTCCTTTTTTCAGATGCCTCCCAAAGTCCTCCATAAGTAGCAGATGGGTACAGCAGGATCCGGGAGTGTTCCGCGTCTCACATTCAATAACATATGATGATGCGACACCCCAGGGAGAACAAAAGGAAAGAGTGATCTCATATCTTTTTCCACACAAATCCGCTCCCTTGTTTAGGCTGTGTAAGAGTGGGAAAAGAAAACAGATGCCGAAGCAATTTAATGTGGAGTTAGTTAAGAGTTCGGAATGAGAGTGCTCTGCGGTGGCTGCACCATTAAGTCAGACCCACACTGGTCTCACATTAACAGACTTGTCTCCATAATGCAAATGTAGTGTGCCAGTGCAGAAGAAGAAACGGGCCAAACCAACTCTTAAGAGGAAACAAACTGTGTTTTCTAGGAAGTAAGAAAACAAATTTAAACAGTCAATCTTCTTAACTTTTACTGGAATATGTGCAAGTGGTCCTAACAGAGCTGAGCAACATTAGGTTTTCTGAATAAAATAAAAGAAAGAGACAAGAGATGAATCATCAGTAAGAAAAAAAATTATATGCAGTACTGAAAACTATTTCTTACAACCAGCAACACAAATGTGAAAGGAGAATGCAGAAAGAAATGAAAATGTACTCACAATTTACACATTCCTGTTTCTTATTGTAATACAAAGGGTCCTAAAGTGCACACAGCTCTGTAAAAATGCTGGGTTTTTGTTAGGTAAATAAGTGAGATGATAAACAATCTAAAAACATGTCACACATATTTGTTCTGTAAAAATTAAACTTAAAAAAGCTTAAATCATTTTTAAGCATTCAGACTTCTGTATTTTACTCCTCTCGCTTCTCATTGTGACTCTGATTAGCATGACATCAAGCTTAGCTGTGAGTTCTCCCAGGTTTCTCCCTTTTCTGTCACTTACGTAAAACTATCATGTCCACAGAGGTGGCAAATGACCCAAAAGATTTATTCATACAAAGATATCATTCACAAGAAGGGTTACGAGGTACTCTACCAATTACCTATGCACTATGGCATAAGGAAATGAATTATCAACAGTTCAAGAAAATGTAGAAAAACAGTTACATGGAATGTTATGGAATGTTGCGTTTCGATGACAATATACGTTAAATAAGTTTTTGGCCCAAAACTTATTTAACGTATGAATTGTGAGCAGGAACGAAACACAACAGGAAACAGTCATGAACATTAATATCTAAAGGGTTTATTTATTGTGGGGTTTTTTGCAACAGTCTTGTGTAAAGTCCATCTCAGACTTGAACAATTTGTTTTCTTCGCTCTCACCTGCTCTAGAATGGAGTTTTTAAGATCAGTGCCAGCTTTCTCAGAATTTTTATGACCTTTCCAGTAATACCACCTTGCAACTGAACAACAGTGCGAAGATAAATTTCTCCTTGACTTGCGTGGCAGTGACAGTATGTCACTGTTTTTGCTGCACATTTCTATGTGTGTTTTTGACCTGGAAAGATTCTGTTTTTCCTGCACTTCAGAGCATTTTATAAATCATACAGATTTGTACAGTTCTGTTTAAACCCATGTAGGCTCTGAAAAATCCATTAAAGTGTATTTTTTGGTTCACACATTCTTTCTTTTTTTTTATTATTATTTATTCAGGAGGGGGTTTTTTTCTGATCAGTCTCTCAAAGAACAAGTTTAAATCATGTCCATGGTCCATTTCCTCCCACAAACCAAAAACAGGAATGCTGGGTTAGTGGTGATTTTAAACTTAAACACTCGTCACAAAATTAAGTATCTGTGTTTTGCATTTTAATGCAGGTTTGAGCAATTAACCCTGCCGCACCCCTTTTCCAAACCTCCAATATTTACATTCCTAAGGTCACCTCCATCTAAGCAAAGCTGCTATTCATTTTTGTTCTTTTTTCAAAATAATCAGTGACATAAATGGTGAAAGCTTAATTCATATCTCATTGTCAGCTTTACTGAGTCAGAGGTTTGCATTTTCACAGTCTGTGTGATATAACTCAGCTAGGCTAACAATAGCATGATTAGAGCCACATGCTTGTCACAGAGGTCCAAGTGACCCATGCTTATAGAGAGGTTATTTTAAGCACTTTAGAGAGGTCATACCACACTTATGCATCACTGTCACAGAGTCTACCCAAGAGCTACTGAAATGTCAAAGCAATGACCTGACAATGGTTACTAAATCCCATGCAGACACTCTGTCTGCACTGATGAAGATTCACTCAGATCGCCATGCTTGACGTGGCTCAGAAATAAGGAAAGTCCCATCATGTTATTATGGGCAGAAGATCGCAGAGGAATGTTTCAGACACAATTATAGGTCCAAGTCATAAAGAACTAAGGAAGTCAGTGAAATCATGTCAAAGCTGCTTGTTCCCAGTGAGTTCATTATGTCAAACTGATTGGCAAAAGTATTCACTGCCATAACTTTTTAAATGTGAAAAGATTTTATTTAATAGACTCATACTGACTCACTGAGTCACCTGCACCTTCTCTGTACATGCTGTTCTATCCCAATACAGAACCAGCAGTAGGACAGCTGCTGTATAAATCATGCAGAGGACCTCTCTTGTCTGGTCATTTTGTTCTCGTATTATTTGCATATTGACTTTACAGCTTGTTGTCCTAACCTGTTTGAGGAAGAAGGAAAAAAAAGAAAAGGATGGCTACCTGGAGATTAAAGGAAGAAATAAAGAAGAGAAGCATATTTATAACTGCCTGTTTGACAGTTATAGATAAGTAGAGATGATACAGAATAAAAATCTGAATTGATTGTTGAAGGTAGGTGACATGTCTTGTCGGTATTCTAAATTTTACCAATTATTTATTTATTTACAGAAGTTCCTATCACTTTAAGTTCTTCACGTTACAACTTAGAACAGAACCAAAACATAAAGCCCTTACATGCCTCAAAAGACCAAAACCAAAAAACCATGTTTATTAAATCAAAATCTCTCACCAACCTCCCCATTTACTCTTTCCAATTTATTTATCTCCTAAATATACACAGTATAGCTTTAATTTAAATTCATAAAATAACTTTTCCCTTATAATATTACAAACGGCTACTGCCCATCCGCAGGCGCCTCCATCATATATAATAAATCAGCCCTGTCTGTATAAACAACAAAATGCTCCCAAATTTGACCAAATTTATGCTTTTGATGTTTTATCATAAGTTATTTTTCTAAAGAAGTCATCTACTCACCTTTGGTCCTCTATAAGTTTTTTTGACAATATTATGTCCAAGTAAATAAATATTTGTTGATCTTTTTACTCAACATTTTCCAGGATATAGCCTAACACAAGCTTGGGGTTAAAGGTAACTGAATTTTAAAAATATTTTAAATACATAATCTCACCACTCGCTGCACTGCCAAACACACTGATGGAGTCTACCTTTCTCCATTTCACGTTTAATGTAAGTCAGGGATACTTCTGTTATATTTGCTCAGTTGTTTTGGACAGAATTTCATAACTCTGTGGCATACTTTTTTCAATGCTGAACAGAGTTACTGATTTGACTGTTGATAGTGTGCTTTACTCACTAAAAATAACAGAAAAAATATTAACCCTACTGTTATGTTCATTTCTGAGGTACAGCAATAATGTTCCTGGGTCAATTTGACCCAGGGAGTGTTTAATCATGCAGTAGTGTCAGAAACCAAAAATTTCCTCCAAAACCTTTTTGTATCTGATTATTAACTCCAATTCTAACCATTTCCATCAATATTTGTGCAATCATGTTTTTTTTTATTTCTCACAAATAAAGGATCAATGACGACAACTTCCTCATTTACTCATTTGGACATAAAAAATGGAATTTACATTTTTTATGTCCACTGAAAAAAACCTAAAAACAAAAACACAATAATTTCCTTGAAATTGATCTTTTGTAAAAGTTTTTTTATATTACATTTAGATTTTTTTTTAAAATGGGTGATCTTTATAATTGAACTTGAGGCATGTATACTGTTCTGGGTCAAATTGAACCGCTGATTAAAATCAAGACAAATGAGTCATGCAGAGAGTATTTATGTTTTCCTCCACTTCTGCTGAGTGTCCACTCAGTGTGGGTGAAGTTTGCCCACAAGAACAGAAAAGGTTCCCGTTAAAAGTTGCATGAACACCTGCTTTCTCTGAGTTTCCTAGTGAAGTAAAGAGAATAGTGAGAATAGTGAGACAGTGGGCTTGTGTGCATGTGTGTGTGTGTGTGGGGGTGTGTGTGTGGTGGTGTGTGTGTGGGTGCTGAAATATGCTGGTTCAAAGCTGCAAGGAAACATATAGAATTGGACATTTTTTAAAATCTATTTTACCCTTCAACTTGACTGCCGGGTCAAATTGACCCATAACAGGAGGGTTAAATAAAAAGATCTTAATCAGTCAGTGGTAATGTCTGATCTGGACACCGTCTCTCATTTTCCAACTTTAACCCTCTGCCCCCTCTCCACTGTGTCCTTGGTGCCTTGGCTTGTTCTCTCCTCCCTGATTTGGCTACCAGTCAGGCTCCCACATAAGGTCATTCGATCTTTGATGTGAAGCCGTTTGGCATTGCCTCTCCAACGTAGGAGTTACGATTACAGTCTTTGATCGCACCCTTGATGTAAATGATGGAGTGGTGTTTATGCAGTAGCCGTCTGCAGCCAGCCCCTGCCCCCTTCGAATCAGCGGCTCCCCTACCTTCCCTCAGAATTCTCTCCTTAAAACCGACACTTGATGTTTGGCGTCTCTGACAGGTAAATCACAACAGTAACCTCGCATAGCTTTCACTGAACTACTCAATCTGCTGTACACTGTCAAGTCCACATACCTTCGCTCTCTGTCTTTCGCCACTGAAATATGATGGTCAAACCACGCGATCATACCAGTGTTGAAATGGTTTGTTCCCACAGATAAGCAGCTTGACTTGGAAAATTAATAAAGCCAGAAAGCACACAGGAGGGGGGGATACGAGGGTCTGAAGAGTGTGCATGTGGGTATAGTGACTTTCTTTTTACCCACAGGCTTACCCGTGTTTAAGAAAAAAAAAAAATAATAGAAAAACATACATGCTGACTGACGAGGGGAACTTTAATGTGCCGTAACAAGCAACAAAAAGTGGCGATGTATATGCAAAAGATATATGTCATTACATGAGCCCCTTTAGTGTGTGTGAATGAAAACGTAAATCCAAATATATACAACGGTCGTACGTAAACACAGGCGAACACAAACCACAAGTTACAGGCAGTGAGTGACAGAGCTCTGCAAGGTTACAGAGAAAAACAGGTGATTCACACAGAACTCATGTCCTGACACATACTGCCTCTGCAGAGTTTTCTTAGCTCTTAAACTTTCACATTTTGTATCCCCACAAGTGTAAGCTGCAGCGTATTTCACTAGGATTTTATGCAATCGACCAACACAGAGTAGTGCATAAAAAACCTTAGTGTGAATACCTTGGGGGTTATGTTAATCGTGTCTCTACCAGTTTAGAGGCTTACAATCTCCTAGATAGTCCAGGTGCCCTAGTTTGATGAAGCAGGGAATGATAAAAAAAAATAAAAATTGCTGCTTTTTAAAGCTGCTCAGTATCAGCAGGCGAGACAGGATTAAAGGCGGCCTGTCGGAGCCTCTCCTTCTGCCCTCCAGCCAATCTTAAAGCAGGAAATCTTCTAAATTCTGGGCAGGATGAAATGCTGTGCAATCCTTTACAAAGCACATAAAATAGTCCCCCTGTTCTCAGTAGCACACAAAGGTTGGCATGTCGCCATTCACTACACACGCATAAAAGCAATAGAAAACTTGTTCAAGGTGTAAATGACAGAGAAATTAAACATTCACATCTGATGCTGATTCGCCTGTCTTTCTAACGTAGCCTGCATGTGGGAACAGCTTTAAGAAATGTTATTTTCTGCCTGTTGTTCACTTTCTCAGTTTCATCCACTGGATGGTCTAGTTGGGTTCCCACCATAAACCCCACCAGAGTTTCACTTACAAGCAGACTAAAACCCTGAGTTCCGATGAGCTTTCACATCTGCCTACATGAAGCAGACCGAGGAAACGAACAATGTTCTATATAAAGCTCACCAAATGTATATTTGTGTTTTTATTTGCAAAACTGGACGAAGAACATCCTTGGACATCAGTTCTTGTCTATCAGATATCCATTTAAAAACGCACAAAAAAAAAACAGCATTTCAAGTGGATCTAGACTAGGGCATTCAAACTAATGAATATGCTTTGATGTTACTATTTTTAATAGGTGTTTCCTAGGACTACCCAATATTCAGCTCCATCCATCTTCTCCTATGCCACAACACAGCTCCCCTTTCGCTGCTGAAGAAAAGCATCCACACTGCATGATGTCACTGTCACACTTCAAGGTGGGTATTCAGCGTCAAGCAATTTTAGTTTTCTTTCACATAAACTATTTTTAAACACATACGCCATCCCGTTTTTTTAAGAGATTTATTTGAAGACATAAGTAAAAATAATGTACTGTCACCGTTTCGTTTCACAATTATGGTGTACTTAAGTCATCCTATCAGAAAAAGTCCCCAGAAAAATACATTGAGGTAGTGCTGATAAGTTCATGGGGTTTGAAAAGTTTTCATCATGTCAGCTGGTCAAACCATGCGACTGCTTTTTGAGTTAATGGACCTGAGATACCCCACGTGTTCACGTGTTGCGGTGAAAACTCAATCAAGACTTTGTTCTTTACTGAACATAGCATTTGAGCGGGTCTGTGCACACAATACCTCCATCAATCAATGTCTGTTGGGTTATGTTGCCTGGATAAAGCCTGAGAAGCATTCAGATGCAACACTGACTCTCGTAAAAGAGGGTCTCAACTCAGGAAGAGCTCTTAAAAACACACTACCGCACTTAGTGTGCGGTAAATTAGTCACTTTAGGTAAAAAGACTTATTTTCCCTAAAGTGATGACTAATACTGGACTTTGTCACTATGACCGAAACAAATGAGGCGTTCTGGCAGTGCAAGAGTTGTCTTGTAAACACACAAAGAAGAGACATTGATATACATGTTATGAAGACAAAAGTGTGTTGTTACTTTGCTAGTATTTTTAGCTGAACTATAAGCGTGACTGTTTTAAAACTACTTAGTTGTTTTACAACAACTAAAATCAGAACAGAAAAAGGACAATGTCAACATTAATATTAGATGAATGTACAGTTGCCTGAGAGAAATACCAAGGTTAAAACACTGAAAGTGTCCACAAAAAGCTCTCCGTTTCGGATAGATGTAATAAGAAAAGTTAGAAAGGTGTCACTTCACAGTTTTAACATGGCTAAGAACTGATTGAAAGTTCTTCATAATGAGCACATACTATATAACCTAACTCTCACAAGAGGGAGACAAAAAACCCAAAGGAAAAAACAAACAAACTGTGGATTTGAACATTTTTTGTCATTAGTTTTACTATAAAGATTAGACCCTTTTGAATCCAGTCAGAAAAGTTTGGTTGTTATTTTCAAAAACAATCAGCAGCGGAAAATAGGAGTTAGAGAACCATAATGGGAAATAAGCTCTTGGCTTTCTTGTCTTGACTGCGGACATGATTGACAGTGGGCCATTGCTGCCAGAAGTACTTGTGCATCACAAAAGGACGGACGAACAAGAACATAGTTCAAACAGAAAACGATCCCATATGGTATGGATAGAGCATGCTTAGACCAAGCTTCTGGAATGGCCTTGCAACCTTCTGAAAATTTTTACAAGCGACCTTAGAAAGCAAAGTCTTTACTGGGAAACCAACCAGTTAAAATTAGCTTGACCTATTCTGAGAAGGGGAGTAATCACCAACACCAGAGATGGCAACTTGAATTCAGGATTCCGACTGGAGTCGCACTTAAATCACAAAATAAAAGACTTCAGATTTTACTTGTGACCTGAAGACTTGAGACTTGATGTAAACTTGACCTTTGATGATATGAGACTTGACTTGGACTTGAAAAAATGACTTGTGAACATCCCCGTCATACATAGAAACTTGATAGTGGCAACAAAAACAAGTGCAAGCGGCTCAGAGAGATTAAACCAGATTTTAGTGGAGGTGTTCATGTAGACTAAGAAAATTCTGCAGTAGATTCAAACATTCTTATTGAAATTATACATTGCAACATCATTTAAAACTGATATAGAAATACTTAAAGTGGTTAACTACAAGGCCAAACATAATCAAGTTCATTCAGATGGTGTGTGTATATACATTTCTGACCAGAGCAGTAGCTGTAGCTAGCAAAGCTGTAATCGCTCTGCATGACATAGAAAGGTATACCAATTAATCAAAGATATGTCTTGTCAAGGTCCACTGTGTCTGGGTCAACACGGTAAACCATTCTGTCAAAAACCTTATCAAGGGGCTCTAGGGAGGATCGTATTCTTTTTAAAATGAACCAAGCAATCTTTGCTTCATAGAGGGCATTCAAGTACACATAAAAGAAACAACTAAGATCAGAGAAATAGTATCTTTGGTAAGACTGAAAATATCTGTCCTAGTTCTTAGTTAGACCTTTCTCAACTGGAGCATTTCACTGAGGGACAGCTGACCTTGATATTTACTGGTTGTGTTTGTTCAAGAGTGTCTGTTTGAGGTCTGGGAGTTCTCCTCGTGACTTTGAAACAGATATTAGATGGATCGTTTGCTTCTTCCCAATTCAATTTTGAAATGAAGGAAGTTGCAGCCAGGCAGCCGGTAATGGAGAAAAATGCTCGAGTCAAATTTAATTACCTTAAGGGGATCAAATCCAAAATGAATGAGCGTGTTTCACGCTGGACCGCTGTCAACTTGAAAAACCCTTTGTGCTAAACTCCTGTGTAATGTGAGCACAGGAGCAGCGGGAGAGGAAGGCCTCTGCAGACAGAAGAAGCTATCAGCAGTGTGTATAACTCAGCAGAGGAAAGACACTGCATATGGCAAATAATCACCAACTGTAAATGACCCAATTTCTGGGTGCAGGAGCTGCGTTTTACTTTGAACTCATATACACTGCCCCGCTTTTACAGAAGATTTAGGAAAACCGGCCTTTCAGTTTGAGTCAGATCTTTCAATGGCTATTAGATGAAATTACTTCCTGTAGGAGCTGAAAGAAGTAAAGACAGCCATGTGCCAAACAGGGCAGTTAGGGGTAATGTCCCCCTTTCCCAATACCAAGGTTTATCTGAAATACGAAACCTCTTCCAAACGCAAACACATACTGTATCTCAGCAAGGCCGTTTTTCATTACCCTAATCTCCCCATGGATCACTCACACTTTCTGCGGAGGGCAGATCTAACCTTTACTGAGCCCGTGCAAGTACAAGAGGTAAATTACATAATGAGATCAAGGGCTGGAGTGTTTGTGTGACCCGGCTTGACGAGTTGTAAGCAGACATGATCTAAGAGCCATTATGCAGCCTGACAGGTCCAAATGAATGGAGCGTTTCTCTAATGTGAAACAGGAATGGAGGGCCTCAGTTACTTTAAATGTTTCAGATTCAGCAAATACAGTGTTCTCCCTCTGGAGGGTTGTGAAAATAAATCCCCAGTCACACAAAAAAGGAGAAAAATGGGGCCCGTCCTCACATCCCACTCACGCTCCCTCATGCCAGGAAGTTAGACGAAGAGGGAAAGTTTGTGGCATGTTTTGAGTTTCATCTGCATTTTTTCAGTCCATTCAGTTATAATTAAAACATTCATGCCTTGTTTTATGTCTTGATGAAAGTGACTGAGATAAACTTAGCAACAACTTGTAGTGCCATTTTATGTGCTTGAGTTGCATGGAGTGTCTTTTTTTCTCTCGCTCTCTCATTTTCCATTCAGCCCCTCCTCGTCCTTGACTCCACTGGTTCTTCACATCGTCTCCCATTGTCAGTCTGCCCACTAGGCCAGTGTTTCTGGACTTCAGCCACGGAGAGGCCATTTTCTGGCTCCAGTGGTGTGAGCTGAAAAATCCCCGCTTGAACTCAACTGACCCAGAGACCCAATAAGTATCCAGCTTCTGGCTGGTGGTTGCAGGATTGATTCCCTGCACTGATTGATTGAGGTCTTTTAAAAATTGGCCCTAATCACAGACACATATTAGACACATATGGTCTTTTCAGTCTTCAGTCATACCTCATTTCTTTATATTTTTGCTTCCATGGAGCCAGACTTCCTTGTTATCATTTAAAGTCGTCTTGATCAAAAGCACTCCAGGCCATCTGAAGGTCCTTCCAAGATTTTCTTAAGGTTTGGCCGATCATGTTCAGTCAAAGCATATTTGGCCAATTCTTATTGGTTGTTTGTGGAACCACAGATATGGGAATAAAAAAAAATTAACTTTTTGTTCTGTTTTGTTTTTTTCAAATTTAAATCGCATCACTGACATTTAGACATGTTTTTTAACCACCTGTTTATTCCAAGTCAGTGGCGCACCCAAGAGGAAGAACCGGAGGGGCCATGGCCTCCCCCGGAAAATGCTGGCCATACCTTTTCTCCTACCAGAAAGTCACATTCAATTCATACAGTGGTATATGGAGTTATATACAATCAAGACACATATGAATGAGCAAAATATTAAAATAGATTTTTACAAACGCGTCAATCAATTTGAATGAGCTTGATCTTATTTTTTTAAATGGGCAAAATTTTCAGTTATTAAATGCGTTTTGATCTATCATAAGATTGCAATAAATTAAACAGATGCTTATAATTGTAATGTTAAAAATAAAAGTACTTTTCCAATTCTCTCAGATAAACATAGTTGACTTGATTGGTAAATCTAGTCTATAAAAGTTAGGGATGAACAAATAAATTGGCCCCGATTTCTTAATTTTGGGAGTTTGATGATCGGCCAATTCTTACATGTGAATCTGATCTTATCTACCTCACCAAAGGACTAAAAATCAACCACTGTACTCTTTTCCTCTGCTATGAGAGAAGTTTGACTGACAGGTTGGCCCACCAGGTCATTTCAGCACATTTGCAGTTCAAAAATGTCACCCCACTGTTACCAACTTAGCCACTTTCTTGCTATATTTACCACCGTTTCAGTTAAAAAAAAGAATTAAAAAAAATCAATATCTGTGAAAATCAAAATCAGCAGGTCAGGCTTTTTAAAGATCCCTTATCTGCGTTTGGCCAGAAAACTGCAATTGGTCCATCCCTAATAACATTGCATCACTGATGCACTTCTTTGATTGGTACAGTTGACCAATACTTCTTTAGTGGAAGGCCATGACTCAACAGCAAACATTTTTTTAGTAACATATAGAAGATGTTGACGATTCTGAAGCATTAATGCAGCTGAGATTTTAGAGAACCAATGGCAAACTTTTTCCCGGAACGCCAAAGATTTAAAAAGCCCGCAGAGTAAAGTTCAACCTCGTAACTCTTGTCCAGACCGGTCATGCCACTTAGCCTGTTTCACTCAGACTGTAAGAGCGCCTGCAGAGACAAGGAAACCATAAAACCATAAAGGGCTTTCTCTTCCTTTCCTCCAACAAATTTCTCTATAAGCGATGCTTTTTTTTTTTATTATTTTCTTTTTTTGCAGCACTCTGAGGATGCAGCAGCAGCCTGATGGAAAGGGCCACCTGAATAAACCCAGTATGGAACCAGGCAACCAGGACAAGCAAAGCCCGGTCAGATTTATGAGCCTCCACCAGTCTTTTCCCACAGAGAGGCCCCTCTCCGGAGCTTCTGGATGTATTATATCTAGTCCAGTGCTTTTTTTGTCACCTCGGCCTACCTCTCCCTTCTTCCCCTTTTTCCTGTTTCACATTCCTTCTTCTCCTTTTCGTGTCTATTTATCATCCACCTTTCTCCTTTTCTCAGTCTTGGTTTTTCTTCCTGCCCCTCCTTTTTTCTCTCAGACATCTTGGCCAGCTGCTCATCCAGACAGGGTGTCTGCAGCTGTCGGTGCAAAAGCTGAGTTGCAGCTCCAGAGGTGGGTCACGTAGCCTGCAGCACAGACCTCTTTCCCAACACCTCTGCCTCCTTTTCTTCGCAGCATCCATCATGACCTGAGTGTGACACCGATACCATAACTACATGTTTTCTGTCGAGCCACCCACATGCATTCCACATTTGTGCTGGGTAGGTTCAAGCACATTAAAATGTGCAGAATAGAAACACACACTACAGACAAAAAAAAAAATGCATTCTGCACTTTTGGAGTGCAGAATGCATTCTGTCATTTGCATTCTGTCATTTGCAGAATGCATTCTGTCATTTGCTGTCATGATGAAAATTAGAAATAGCTTTAAGTGTGTAATGTTTACAGGCAAATAAACACTTACCACCCCCAGGCCCCTATTTTTTTTCTCATCCATATAGCAAAAGTGTAGTTTTGGCAGCATCTCCATAACTCCACAAATAAATCAGTAAAACAAAAAATGTGGCAAGAGTAAGGTAAACTTCATTTACAGCCCATGAGAAAAGCAGTAGTAAATAAATGAAGTGTGTAAAAACTGAGCGCTGCTTTCCTGTAGATATTCCAAAGATTAATCCTCCGCTTACATACTTTTCTGCTGTTGTATTCTGCCTTTTTGTCCAAGTGGATTCTGAACAAGAGACTTGAACAACCTTCAGCTCCATTTTATATGCATAAAATGGGTTCATCATGAGTATGGGTTCATGGTATTTTACACTGCATTATAAACTGAGTCATTATTTTTGAAAGAATTATCTGAAAGGTCTACATAGCTGTGTTTTTCCTGAGTTCAAGGATAATTACACAGATGCTGCAACTCAGAAATAATATAAGTAGTTTGAATGAATAACAGCAACTCATGAAGCAACGTCTTGCAAAACCTTTCTATTTGTTTGTCATTGCTGATCTCACACATTCAGGCTAGTGGGCAAAAAACTAGGTCAAGATGTAGTCTTGTGTTGTATTTTTGCATGTTGTTTCTGCTGGACATGAAGATTCTTTGTTACCAGACCCAAATCCTGTGAATTTTCCAAACATTTAAGCAAATGACAAAAAAAAAACCCTCCCACCAAGTATTCTACATCTGTTGTGAATGAAATGCTTCACGCAGAATTGTTGAAAGCAATTCATGTCACTGCTTTATGAAATTGTCAGCTCTGATAATGCGATTCTTGCTTGCTACAGATGCTTCCAAAAGATTGCCAGAAAAGTCACAGCATAATATGTGCTGTCGGATCCTTTGTCCGTCCATCCATCCATCCGTCTTAGATCAGGTTGCGATGGTAACCAGTCCAAGATCAAAATCAAGAAGCAGCTATACTCCGTGATAGGGTTCCTCTCCTTATCTATATGGCTAAGTCCACTCACTCAACAGAGGAACCTCACTTCGGTTTTTGTGTTCAGGATTTTGTTCTTTCAATCACTTCGATACATCTTATTTAAGGGATGGTTGAAACAGAGATAGACCTGTAAGTTAACAACATTGGGTTTTGGCCCGGGTTGTTCTTACCTACCACAGACCAAATAGCGCTCCACTCTACTACACTTTGAGATACTGTCCATGAACACTTTAGCCTGGGTCCCTATTTTAGGAGGATTAGGAGCATACCTGGCAGAATTCTGGTATTCACACTGGAAACAAGCTTTACTCTTTGCTCAGAATGCAGACACAGCTCTTGCTTTTGATATTCAGGGACCAAATAGCCTTCAAAAGCAACCCGGCTACCCCACGTCCACAAAACCAAAACTCCCATGACCCCCTCGGCAGATTTGCAGAAGAAAAGCTCTGGCCTACTATTTAATAGCCAGGATGAAAGTTATACTGTTCATCCTTAATTAAAATATACTCAGTCTTCCTGAAACATCTAAACTGCTGTTTACTCTCTAAATTTACTTGCAATTTTATGTGCATGTGCTAAGATAATATCCTAAATCAATCAATTTAGCCCTTTGAAATATACACACACAAAATATCCACTAGTCTTGGAATGCCAACTTCAGGTCTATAAAAGAACTATCAATGCGCTTAGCCAAAGTACCGGCCTGGAAACTTTAACAGTAAAAGAGACTATCTCGATACAAACAGAGCAGACACAGACCTCCTATGTAATCTTGATCATTTCATCTACTCTGTCTTAAGAATTCCCGATTTCTTACTCTGGTTTATGATCATTGCAGAAAATGATAAAAAGTTTTTGTTTTATCACTTTGACCCAGTTTCAACTTCTTACAGAAACGCATCTGGAAGCTGTGGTATCGATTCCAACTCACCTAACCTTAAGCTGCCTACCAATCACTTAGCTCCAATATGTTTGGGTGAATGTGGCTCTAGTGTAGAGCTTTTCAAGTGGTCAGTATGACTAGAAAAGTAGTATACAAATTCAGTCCCATGAACCATTACAAGGAGGTCTGCATGGTGGCACAGCTGACAGCATTGTTGCCTTGCAGTATGAAGGTCATGGGTTGGAATCCCAGTCTAGTGTCTTTCTGCATGCAGTTTGCTAATTCTAAAATGACTAGGGCTCTCCCATTGTACTTTGGCTTATTCCCACAGTCCAAAAATTTGATTGTTAGGTAAATTTATTAAATTGACCTGTGGAGTGTGTGTGTGGGGATGCGTGTGCGTGCGTGTGCATGGCTGTCTGTCTTCTGAGCATATATGCTGCAGAGTGATGGCTTGGTGACCTCTCCAATCTGCCTCTGGCCACTGGAGATATGCATCAGTTCCCCTCTGACTCTGAAAGGACAAGCAGTTATAGACAACAGTTGGATGTTTGACTTATACAGTTGGGTTGGTCGTAAATTTAGGACTGAAAGTCACAATTAAGAAGAAATTACGAATGACAAAAGGATTAAAACTGAGAATGATGACTACAAATATCTAGTGACAAATCAATTTTTAAGCTTTGTTTTCCCCTCCCTCAACTAAAACATTTGAAAAACCACCTTGCTATCACCACTCGTTGGACTTGAGGGAGAAACTTACAAACACAGCGGCACAATGAAATTCCAATGGCCTTATGCACTTGAAAAACTATATAGGTCCAGCAAGACCCAGCATCGTCTGGTCTAAATATAAAATGCATAATTTGTCATGCATTTCCACATAATGTCTAGAGCGTTTTTGTGGTGAGCTGTATGTGTCAAAGCAGTTACGGGTTTGTCACTCATGGGGGGCCTCCAGTGCTTCTTGGTTGGTAGTTACAGGAAGCTGGGACGGCCTCCGTGCTGCACAGCAGAGACCTGAGACCTTGGAGATGGACGTGTTTACTCTGCCGTTAATCACCATGTCTGATGCGGCCTCTCTGGATGTGTGATGGGGGAAATGCCGGCTAAATGCAGTCGCCGCAATCTAATGAGGTGGTTTAGCTGCAGCAGCATGCCTTCAAATGTACTCTGTAATTCAGAGACATCAACTCCATGGCTCTCCAGGCCAGCCTGCGTCACTAGTACGTCCGTCTGAGTTCCCCACATCGCCCGCAGCTCTGTGAAACATGCTGAAAAGCTGCGGGAGGAGACTGGGGTCCTGCAGGCTGTCAATCAATGTGAACTGTGTGGTTTTGAAATGCTGGAGGATTGGGAGAGTGAGAAATAGTTAAGGGGGGAAACAAAAAAAAAAAAAGCAGTTTGAAGGTTTTTTTGAGGCAACCATAAAAATTCCCAAAATCAAAAAACAATGAGTGTAAAATCAGTTCCCACACAAACTCACACAGCAGAACTCTCTCAAATACAAAAGCGTCTGCAGAAATCTTCTCTCCTCCCTTCTGCCCTCGTGGCACAGCAGTGCTGTTCTTGGAAGAGCCTGATGCTGGAACTGCACTCCTCACTAATGGTTAAAAAGCATGCCCATGCCATGCTCGCTAATGACAGGCTAGGCTTATTCCACTGAAGTGGCGCTTTTCAGAGTCAACGGCACACAAAGAGCACTGAGAGCACCTCCCAAACCAACTGAGGTTCTGTGAGGACACTGTCTACATGCACAGGAATGCAGACATGTATTAACAAACAGTCACATAAAGCTGTAAGACAAACACATCTTCTGCTTACATGGATTTACAAGGTGACTAATGAGTCTGGGCTGGAAGCTCTGTTAATGCCGTTACCTTAAAGCTCTCAAGTGCCATCAGCTTCCTGCCTTGATTACATTTCACGTCATCAGCATGTATTATCATTAGTGCTTGTATTTCTGCCATTTGATGTTTGCAAGCATTAATCTGTGTTCTCTTTAGATTATTCACAACATTATTTTCAGTGAATTCCAGGTGGTTTGAGACGCAGTCGTCCACATGCAGAAGTTTTCATAACGCTTGGACTTTTTATATCATTCTCTGTTATTAAAAGCATAAAGTTTTGTGTATTTTAATGGAGTTTTATATGATAGACCAGCACAAAATACATACAGTATTATTGTACATTAGAATAAATATGATGCATTGTTTTCTTTTTTTTACAAATCATTTTTGTTACTATGTTTCACTGAGATAATAGGATGTAGGCCAATGTGCAAGCGACAGCTTACAGTGAACTTTACTCAGAGACTGAGAGTAAATAATAGCTGAATAAATATGCACATCACACTTGTTATATCTGTTGTTTGTAAAATAATTTTGAAAACCCAAGTATTATTTTACTTTTTGTCTGTCTGTCACACCAAATTCCCCCTAAGACACCTCAATGTTTGTGGTCGTAATGTGAAAAAATGTGGAAATGTTCAAATCACATGAAACATTTTACGAAGCAGTGCAGCCTTTAATATGCTACATTCGGCAGCTATTCTGAGTTTTACACTGTTTATTCTCCTTTCACGGAAAAATAAGAACAAAACAGCATGTGTGCGACTTTTGTTTGTCTTTCAAACTAGAGGCCTTTGTTTTACTTGGCATGTGTGAAGTTATATCATTAAGACAGTAAACTTCCGAAAGGAGTCATTATGTACACCACATGTAGGGCCTTTTTTTTCTTCTTCCTCCTTTACATTTCCCGTGGGACAACTAAATGTAAGAGGAGCTTCAAGCATTCCCACTGAGGGAGAAAAGGATGTAGGAGAGGTAAGGTTCAGCAAAGTGGTGAGAAATTTAATGCTCATCATCCATCATTTTCCAGCTTAAGAATCTATCCGTTCTCTCTTTCTCTTTTGGATATCGGACTTTGAGTTCCTTACAGAACCTCTATTTGTTTATGCCGTCTTTAACATTTCCTGAGTCAGAAAAAATTTGTCTTTTGATCAAGAATGGCGCTGCATGCATATTTCAAAGTGGCAACATGATTCCTCTGTGCCACCCGACACAAAAGAGAAGTCCCTGGGTGAGTTCAGGCGTGGGGTGACCGGAGGTGAAATTGCAAACTGTATAGCATGCTCATGCCCGGTCAACAGGACGAACATGAGGATGAGGCCCCGGAGCCGAGGATGCATCTTGGGGTTTTAGGTTGAACTGTGTCTGATTTTTATCCGTGCCAGAACTGCCAGTAGAGGATGCTTTGCTGTGGAAAACCATAAGTACGAGCCCAGGCATGCCTTTTCATTGTCTGTTTGGGTGCGTGTGCGCGTGTATGTGTGTGTGTGGATGAAGAGAACGGGTGGACATACCAGGCATTCCAGGTCCACAATAAGGCCAAACTGAAGGTGCAGGATGAAGGAACGTGTGAAGGAAAGCTGGGCAGCTGTGAATCACGATGTGGCAGACAGGTTTAAGGTGTGATTGCACTGGTTTTAGTAAAAACTAGTGAAAGATTAAGCCTGAGTGAGAGATTTTGACATGCAGTGCCCCTTTAAGCCTTTAAAGGGGCAGCATAATATATTTCCCAGACATTTCATAACATAATCAAGTAACTATGTTACTTTTAGCTGCTATAAAAATATTGTCTATACGGGTGCTGTGGTGGTGCAGGGGTTAAGCACAAACCAAATATGGAGACCTTAGTCCTCAACGCGGCCGTCGCAGGTTTGATTCCCGGCTTGGTGAACTTTGACACATGTCTTCCCCCTTCTCTCATTACCCACTTTTCTGTCAATTCACTATCAAATAAAGGGCACTTAAAAAAAAAAAAACTGTCTATATAAAACATAGCTTTGGAATTTAACACCTTAAAATTGGGCCGCTGTCTTTTTAAGAAGCTCCAGAAAGAGCAGGAGCTCATGTCATCACAGCAACATTCCTCTACTTCTACTAACCCTTTAACAAAGTTTTTAACCAGAATTTCACTGAGAAGTAGTTCACATAATGAGCTCAGTAGTTCGCATCTGGTGGACTTGCAGTTCCAACAGGTGTTTGCTCATTGCTGCTGGCTAGTCTGTACGAGCTGAGTGGGGGAGTTGTGCTATGAGGTGGAAGCTTGGTGGAGCAGCTTCATGGAAAAGGCCAAGTGAGACCAAGCACTACAGAATGGCTACCAGGGAGGAGTAAAGAATTTCTCAAACATGCATGAAAGAAACAAAGCAGCACTCCAAGCATGTTTTTGATGAGGAAACAGCATTATAACATGATGTAAAGCTCAAAAAATGGATTTTACATAATACTGCCCCTTTAAGATTTTGTCACATTACACCCTAATTTTGATGTTTTATTGTTATGTTTGATAATAAACCAAACGTAAAGCAGCACATACCACTCAAGTTAAACAAACGGCCTCAAAAATGACTTACTTAAATCGATTTTTTACATAACACCGCCCCCTCTTTAAACGATGTGAATAATTTTGAAGGGAACTGTGTTTTCTTCTCTAGTCAATCCTTGTGCAGCAACTTTGGTCCCAAAAACAGCTCAGCTGCTCTAATCACATGTGAGTGGTAGGTTTCAGTGTTCCTCTGACTGAAAGTCAGTTTCGCATGTTTGCCAAATACGTCTTATTCTTGCTCTGTATTACTGCCAACATGCTGTCATTTTGTTATTGTGTATGTTCATGGTGGTGACCCTGGATGTCACATTGGTATTATATCTCCTCATGTGTTTGGGTTTAGAAACTTTTCCAGGGTGTTGGTTAACACACTACCTAAACACAGGTTCTACAGACCCAATGCTGATAGAAGTTCACATATCTTTCAAACAGAGGGAACAAAATGTTCTTGCTGTCATGATGAAATGTTTAAGGTGTGTGAGTCCAACTGTGGTTTCGGCTCTTATGTACAATAATGACTCATTTGTTGTCAGTTTTACTGCTCAGGCAGACGAGTGATTTATATAGATTGTTTTTGTATTTCCACAAAGCTAAAGTTATAAAGATTTGCATGTACAGGAAAACAAATGGTTTCGAGATCCTCCATTAAATATTTACCATTAATAAATATCCAATGCCGTAATCATTTGTTGTTTTTTACGTGTGCGAGCAAAAAATAGGATATTTGTAAGAAGGAAATGATAACATTCAGGGGGCTAGTGTGAGTGAATGGTCAACTTTTTACAACTATCTTTAATAATTGCTGAAACACACCATATAAATATCACAGAATTATCAGATATTGCAAGAGTGAAGCTGTGGATCGTTCCTCCCAGCAGCTGTTAGGCTGCGTTACCAACACTCCCCCCAACATACCACAGCATAAGTAATAAATTCAAAGAAAAAAACATATCGGTACATGCATCATTTGTTCCTTGTATTTATTTTGTATATACCTTGTTTTGTATAATACAAAAATAATGATATGATTGCTTATTGTTTGTATACTGTACAAAGTCGGGTACATGTTTTTTCAATAGGGTGTTACATGTTCCAGTTTTTCTTTGTTTTTCTTCTTTACTGTTTAGTGTTTCCTGCTTATATTTTTGTTTATTCCAGTTTTATTCTTTTTAATGCTCTGATGATTCTTGTGACAGGGAGGAGGCTCTACCTGAATGTCTGAAAGCGAAGCTCCTCGTCGCCATCGCCACTTCCTATAATCCGTATTTATCATATGTTACTTTTCATCTCAGCTCCTTTTTGCCACAATAAACTGAAGACACACTGAATTTAAAATGAACCCGAAACATGATCAGTGCTGGTCACCTGAAACTTAAAATACAAACATATGTTCATGGTACCAAAAACTGATTTTGCCAAAGCTTTATTTGAGTGGCAAGGTCATCTTGATTGAGGAGTTTCACTTTACATCAGACTAAATGCCAAACCTTCTCAACTGGCTATACAACTGAAGCAAAGCTATCAGTAAGCCTTGAACTTTCACGTGTGCAGTCTCTAGAGGAAAGTGTCTTGAAAAATAAATAAGCTGGATTCCGTCCCACAGCTGTCTGTTGCACGATTGAGATAAAAAAAAATGAATCCATAGGTTTGCTGAACCAGTGAGCCAGTTAAGAAACCGTAAGAGAAACCAACGCACTTTTTTCGAATAGAGGTCCTGCAAAAAGTCACTGAGGGAAAATGATGCAGAACAGCAATAGGTCTGCAACATTTAGGGTCAAAAGACAGAGAATGAGCACAAAGTTTTGCTACTGAAATGAAGCCAAACTTCTATTAAATGTTCATGTTCAGCATGTCTTGGTGATCACCAAGCATCTTCACATGTTTACCTATTGATATAGAGAACTCTGAGGACCCCCTGTCCTTCATTTGATGGCCCAGCCTTCCCTAACCCCCACCACCCTCCACTCTCTCCTCTGTTGTTTCAAAGACAAAGAGCCCAAAATAAGCCAGCAGCTTTAATACCAGGGCAATTTCCAATGCTGCGTAATAACTCTCCACATGCAATGCCCCACTTGATGGCAGCCTGCTCCGACTTGAGCCTGCGGACATCTGGTTGCTCTTCAAATAGTCTCCCTAACACGGCCCATGGTCAATCCAAAAAGGGGGCTGCCTTTCAATAGACAACAGAAAAGGGCCTTTGTCTTTTGTTTGACAGACTTCCAGCCAACATGTGGACGAAGCAGACATATTACTTCTAAGGTATGTCCCTCTAAATATTACCCCGGGACAGGCTAACGCAAGCCAGATTGTCGAGGCTTTGGAGGGAAAACGTAGATCTCATGATTATCAACAACTGATGAATTCATTTGAGAAATTCTCTGACGAGGCAAATATATAATTGTATAAAAACTTTAGTCATAGCGTGTCTGTGTTTGTAAGGGAGGTGAGGGTGGGGGGGGTATTTGGGTTTAATCACGCATTATCAAATAAAAAGAAGATGGTTGTCATGTTGGGCCTCACATTTTCGGATAGACTGGGATGCAGCATGAGCATTGACTAAGCTGCTAAGAGGGTGTTTGGATTACAACAAGCCTATATGTTACACAGATGGTATTTGAACGTATGTGATCCAGCAAAGTCCGATCCTTACGGTAAAGCAACACTGGACACCCACCATGTGTTAGGCAGCATGTGCAAATAGTAGAATTACAGCCATTGGCTCAAGTGCTCAACTGTAATCATCGGCCTATGATGAGAGAAAGCCCCTGAGGTCTTCAATGAAAGTCATATAGAAAGGCAAGCAATGGTAAACATGTGACTTTAACGGCTTTGGCTAAAGTGCTTGTGCACAGAGAATCCAGAAATGCCACAGGAGGTGAAGACTGGCCTCATTAAGGTGGTTTTGTCAGTAACGTTTGTACAGTTTCCACCCAGCTGCTTGTTTTCTCTAGAAGTGAGAAGTGGGCACCTCAAGATAACAGTAAGTATCATGTTTGGAATGCAACTCATCATCTGTCCACAAATAACTAATGCAATGTTTTGCAACATTTTCCAAAGAGGCAACTCAGTCTGCAAACATGTGGTTCATACAGGAGAAACAAACAAGTGTTTTACCACTTTATTACAGCAACAACCTGAGGTGTCACAAAGTAAGAAGGAAGATTTGAGGACATTAATAGAGTATACAAATAAAAAACACATCTAGCATCTTATTAGTGATTAGCATGATTGGTAAATTTAGCATCAACCCTCCCACGGTCTTAAGAGATTTGATCTTTTAGACCAAGGGCCCTAGTCCAGTTGGAGTAATACTTTGAAGTGTGATGATTATCAAAAAAATAAACTACTGATCAATACTGTACAAACTGCTGAAAAGAGTCTTAGTCCATCTGGAGTCCAAGAAGTACTAGAGAAAATAAACTTACAGAAACGGCAATGGGTCTTACATGAATGGTACTTTGGGCATACCTCTCCTTCTGCTGCCCCCTAGCAGTCAAAATTCATAAAATCTTCTAAATTTTGGGGCTGGGCTGCACAGTGGCGCAGTTGGTAGAGCTGTTGCCTTGCAGCAAGAAGGTTCTGGGTTCGATTCCCGGCCCGGGGTCTTTCTGCAT
>CAEGAE010018480.1:0-40807 GCA_903067095.1 Girardinus metallicus | reverse complement strand
CGGTGGCCATAAAAAAAACTTTTTTTTTAGAAAAAAAAAACCAAACAAAAAAAAAGGTTTTTTTTAAAAAAGTTGGTTGTTTTTTTTGGCGGGGGCCCCCCCCCCCCCCCCCCCCCCAGAACACAAACTAGTGATTTAAGTGGACCTGTTTATTCAAAATGTACTTTTTGCATATCTTTATGCTTCTATTTGGGTTTCTAAAAACAGCCCAAATGGCTGAGAAAAGAAACGGAAAACACACCCACTTGGTTTTTTTGGAAATAAGTTTTTTGGTGTCTGGAAAATGAGTCCTTTCAAAAACCTGCCAATTGCCAATATGGATTTTCAATCTATATTTCTATCAATGCTGAATGGGTAGAAATACTCTAATCTTTCAGTTTAAAAAGAAAAAACAACAACAAGTTAGAGTAAGATGTCCTAAACAAATGCCAGTCCAAATGTCGTCTTTTTAATTTATTGTCATGTCAATCCGTTTCCCACTGGTAGAATGTGTCCGGAGGCCACAGCGTGCCGGGCGTGCTGTTTTGAATGATGCAGCCCAAATATGAAAGCTAAGGTAACAAATCGCAGTAATTGTGTGCGAGAGACAAGGCGTTGAGTCACCGGCATATTATACATGTGTAGGTGGTTTGCAGCGCCATTGTCATTCCACACAGTTATTTCAGGGAAAACGCCTTTACATATATTCATGAGGCCAGCTGAGGCAAAACACATACCTTAGTTGCACTGCCTCTATATCTCTATTTATTCTTGTTTGCTTTGTACATTGCACAGCGTTGTTATATATCAGGAGTTGCAGCCAATTGGGTGCACAACAAAGCAAACCTAGACGTTCTTTCTGAGACCTGTCGCATCGCCATAAAGAAGAAACGGATGCTGTTGTGGCGGATGTGAATTAACTTTGTGAAACTTTTGTTTCATAATAATTATTCTGTGCAAAAAAAAAGAAAAGAAAAAAAAGATGAAGAAAAGAACTGTGGTCATGTAAATATGAGAGGTGGACTATGTATGGTAGGAAAGGAAAGGAAGCTAGAGAGAGAAAGAGAAGTTTTTACAAATGCTCTTGTTGTTATAGCTGCTTGCATCAAAGAATGATTTCCATAAACTATAGGAGACATTGGTTTTTCATTGCTGGAGGCAAGTCAGAAAGTCCAGCATGTATTCTACTATTACTATCCTTTACCCCCCCCCTGACAAAACATCCTTAAATCAGAACATTTTCCTCATACAAAGTGTCAGAAGAACACGCCACGTTGTGTGATCTGTATCAATAGAGAGAAAAAAGGCAAGATTCAAACACAGTTTTCAATCCCTCCCTTACAGTATTTCTGGTTTTCTTTTATTATTTAAAGACTTAAAAACCATTTTATCCATCTTGCATTGCTTCATCCATTCTACGTTTAGAGCATCATGTCTAACGTGCGGTCTCTCGATTTGCAACGTTGTCGCCTAATTTCAAAGCACTGCTTTTCTCGCGTTCTCCCAAATGTCTTCCCACATGCCAGTTATGACAACAATCCGACTCCTTCTTCCATTTCGCTCCTGGAGTCATTACGACGTCAGAACAATCACAAAATGCACCAGTGGAAGTTTTCCCCTGAGAAAGAAACACTAGTGAGGCATTTGACGACAAAAAGCAATCTGCGTCCTTTGTAATAAAATCTGCGACCTGAAAATAACAGAATAACTAACAGGATCATTCCTGGATATGTTACCTTTAACCTAAAGAAGAAATTGAATTTTGCATAAAATTTAATAACATTTTTGAAATGGCTTTTAAAAGCCATGTCAAGAGCTCCAGGGATAAAATCAAACCCCTCAGTAATGGTGGTTGAAACAGATGTAAGCCCTGATTTTAATGTTGAGTAATTCTCCATGTTCTAACATTATTAAGTATAACTGGTTTGAGGCAAGTTTTATAGTACAGTTCACTTTATTATCATAAATATATTCATTATTTTGGATATAGAATACTGGACTTGATAAAGTATCCAAATCAGAGGACTCATTTGGCAAAAAGTGTTCATCTACCTTAGAAATCAACAAAGTAAAAAAAGCTATTTTAAATATTTTAAGTACATTTGAACTGTTTTAGATTTTAGTCAATTTTTTTTATGTTTTCTTTAGTTGTTTTGTTGGGGAAAGTTATATGTGCTTTTGACTCAATTTTTGAAAAATAGAGGCATATAGTTAAATATAATAAGAAACATAACCCAGTAAACGCCCATGGATCAGTTGCACTGATCATAACTTTGCTTTTGCATGTAAATTAATCTGTTAAAAATAAGATTCTTCCAAGAAAAAAAAAAGTCTGGTTGGAATTTTTTCTTACCTTGATTTTGAATCAAATTTTTTTGCAGATACCCAAAATGCCAAGTGAATTTCATAATATACAGTTGCATACATGGCTACATCTACTGCGCAATTTCATGTGTAAAAGTCAGATAAAAGCACAACTCAATGAAAAGATAACCAGTGAGTAAATTTATTGTTGCTTTATAAATATTGAAACTGTACAAATTTTGGTTTCTTTTATTTTAGCTGTGGATCAAGCAGCACCTGCCATCAATGTTGATGCCCAAACTGTACGAAGACTCTCCTAAGAAGTCGGCAGCAATGTTCATCCGGCTGTTTGAGCTCAGTCACCATGGTAACCAACTCTTACTGCATCATTTTTTAAATAATTCATCACAGGTTTCCCAGTAGTCAGTCCAGTCTGGATGGAGGAGTGTTTGGCACCAACTCTGCTAGCTCACATTCAGCTATAAACTAGCAGCATTAACAGCCTCCTTAACTTCTGAGTGAACAAATTACATTAGGTACGTTGATTTTATGAATTTTATTTTATTCCTGCTGAAGTGCAGCTAAAAGTGATTTGAAACGGGACGATTCACCAAGGAGATCTGAGGACGGGAGTGTGTAGACTTTGCCATCAGGCGGAAAGCAAAAATGACAGAAAACATTTGTTTTCGAATGAGCCTAAGTGTTGCTGATCTGTCTTCACTCGGCAGTGAATAAAACATTGCATATGCGAGGGATTTACAAGGCCTTCCAGTTAATCCCTCCCAACTCAAGCCGTCTCAAAATTGTACAAGTCAGACAGAACAACAACAAACTCTGCTACGCTCAGAGAGTCTGCTGCCCATGCAGACAGGAGGGGAAACTGTGTGGAATGTTTAGTGGCTTCCTGGACACGATGCGTGTGTCTTACCTTTTACTGCGCCCGTGGGATTTAATTCTTTGCCTTTGAACTCGCTATTTTTATTAATGGACATGATTCATCACCGCTGCCCTTTCCAAGACGGAGCAAATTTAGCCGGATCAGGAAAGCTCCCGTCGAGCTCTTTCCAGGCGTCGACTCTTGGGGAAAAATGTACAGTTTTCTGCTTTCTGTTCAGCTTACTAACTGAACGTGAAAACGGAGAGGCATCCGTTGTAGCTGCGCTGACAAACGACAGCATCCGAACACTTTTCAGCAGGATTATCAAGGTCATCCGACAGAGCTGCGTTAGCCTCGCCTGAACAGCCCGTCTTCCTGCCTCTTCGACTGTGATAAAAAATAAAAAAAAAGACAAAAAAAAACGTGCCCCCGTCAAAATTACGCTACGGGTGAAATGAAGGGAAGATGGAATTTATTTTCTTTAATCCGAAAGGGCAGCTTTTATTTGCTCCCTTTTGTTTGCCTGATTTACTTGTTGAACAATTTGCCGTCCAAAATGTCAACACAAAGAGGCTCTTAATGACCAAACGCGGTGTTTTCCCGTTAAGATAAAAAAAAAGGCTGGTGCTGCTTTTTCTCATCAATTTGATGTAAATGTATCTGAAGATTGTTAACACGGAGACTCTTATTACTAGATGGATGAGTGAGTTGCCTGTTGGCAATATCCAGACTTACATGTCGTCTGTGTTCATGTCTTTTTTCTTTTTTGGGCCATCCGAGATTTTTTTACTCGGCGTTGGCTTTACATGTCTCCACTCTCCACCAGGCGACTATATCCCCAATACATTCTAATTTATAAAGTGATAATTGGGTTTCTGTTTACTTACCTCTTAAGATGTGTCAACCAAATAAAATACCTGTGACATGTTATTTTCTCCCAGAATTTGATTTCCAGTAGACACGTTTACAAGGACACAAGAAATCGGAACAGTTGGAAAGAAAATGCGTCGTGCAAAAACGCCCTAATTGGAATATTATGATTTTATTTAGCTGAATGAAACTATATTGATAATCTGAACGGCGTGTGCCGACTTTATCCACACCAATCCGTTGTTGCTCTATGTTTAGACGCACCCTCCGGTCTGTGGGGATTAAGCTCCATTCATTTTTTCCAATCAACTCTGACCAGCTTCCCTTATCCTGATAAAGTAACTGACGGCAAGACGCTGGCTCCATAATGTTACATTGTCGGGATGGTGGGTAAAATTATGTGCTATACACAGCGTTTGGCACATAGGGCAAAAAGTTTTGGTATTCTCTGACCAGAGGACCTTCTTCACCATGTCATGTGTTTCTGACCATGTGTAGAAACATGGTTTGAGTTTGCTACACAAACTTCACAAGAGCCTTTGACTTTTTCCAAGCCACTCTTTATTACATCTGTGGCGTGCACTACTATTACTTTTCATGTGAAGAGATTCTACCACTTAAGTTTTGTCTTTTGTCTTTGCCTGCTTCTCTGTTCTCACACTCGATCGTCCAGTAGACTCTGTTCAATTGGAGACCAAAATTGCAAGATGTGTAACATTTTCAGATGATGCAGTTTGCTTTCACGAGACAATGTGTCAAATGATCCAAACCCTTTGAAAAACGTGTTCCCCTCCCTGTCTGTGGTGGCGCTGCACCAAGAACTACTGAAGGAAGCGACATGAAAACCTCTCAAAGAAGACACTGAGTTCAACTTCCTTCTTCATGAAAAGTAAACAACGGCGGAGTAGAATCCGATTTTAGCGGTTGTAGGATTTCTCTTTTGTCTTTGGCAGAAGACCATCAGCCATTTCTCCTGCGGGCAATTGACTCGCACATTTGTTGTGTATTTACCAGGATGGCCTGTGCTACAGTCCGCTTACTGTGGAGCGAACTCTGGTTCGCTTGCCATCCACATATGCATTCATACCTCACCAGAGTTCACTTAAACTGAAGTGATACCTGGGTTTGTAGGTGGAGCAAAGTTCACATTTTTGGTCCACATCAGTGTTTGATTGCGCATTTACACTTCCCCAAATTAACCAGACTTTGGTGGCAACCGAACTAAAGTTTGACTAAACCTAAGGTGTGAATGCCCACTTAGTTTCGGTGGGCAGCCATGTCTTGGTAGGTTTGGAATTGTAGCCTACAACTACAACCTCTGTTGTTCACAACTTTACTCGTGATCTGCTTATGCTTCTTCAGCTTCATGTTTCCCCTTCGTGACAGTTGTTAAGAAGTTGTTAATTGCTCTCCAGTCCAAGGTTTATCTAATTTGTACTGCATAAACAGCTGCTTGATTACTGCAACAGAAATTAAGTTTTCATGTTTTCCCCCAGCAATGTCAGGCATGTGTTCCACAGAGTCAGAAATTGACTGTTGGGTGTTGAATATAATAAAAATAAACAGCACTTTAATTAAAAATCACATCAGGCATCGTCAGTAGTTCACTTGTGTGTCGATTACTGGTCGAGCTTATTCCACTTCTTATGGCATGAGGCACAATAACAGGCCCAGACAATATTGAAGTTGAAATTGCTAAAAAAAAATACTTCATGAAGCTGCTACTTATTTATAGTTTGAAGCATGTAAAGAACAAGAAATAAAGGTTGAACTTTAGCAAAAGGAATAAACAAGATATGGACAAAACACCTGGCAAGATCCAGATGGGCAAAAATGGGTCAAAGTTCAAAAAGGTTGATGTGTATTCTTGCTATTCTGATTCTTTATGAAAGGTGACATGCCTATCAAAGAAATGTGGAAGTTTTGGAAACAGAGCAAAGAAGGTCAATAATAGGACAGTTTCAGTTAGAGAGACTCATAATTTAATTTTCTTCATTGTTTTTGTTGTTTGGTATATTTCTTTTGTATACTTAAAATATCTTCTAGTTCCAATGCTAAATATTTGTTAGAATTTCAGATGTATTGATCTTTGGGAATGTGTTCTTGCATTATAAGCCCTTACCATTATATGACTTGAAAATGGTCTCCAAAAAACAATATTATCGTTTCTCGCAATAACTTCTAGGACAATTTATCGTCCAGCAAAAGTTATCGTGACAGGCCTATTAAAGCCATTTGCTTTATCCAAAACTACCTCATTTTTGGAAACTTTTTGTTTATTTTAATTTTAAATTTTTTTATTTATTTATTTTTACAAATTATGTGATTATGTGTAATCCCATTATCCTCACATAAAACTAAAAGCGCAATCACTTTGTTCTCCCTTCTGGTGCGGCTGAGTAGAGCTCTGTTCATTAAGCCGTAAAGTGGACAGTTGATTTAAACCCTCTGTAAAATTATCCCGATTATTATTCATGACTTTCACTCCGTTTAATCATTTTGTCTGGAGCTTAGCCAGCTTTAAACAAGCCCTGATCTCTGGAGAGTAGCAATGAAATGGAATGAATTAGCCACAAAAGATTGTTGATTTACTGCAGGTCAATCCAAGCGTCGTTAAAGCAAAGTCTGGTCACCCGCTGATGTGTTACCCACTATAATGTGTACTTTTACTGTTCCATGGAGGGACTCTGAGTAAATATGTGGAAATTAGGAGTAATATTGGAAATATTTCATGTTGGGTAAGATGCATTCTTAAAAGATGACCTTAACATTTAGGCTGCGGTTGTTTTGAGCTGGAGAGTTTAACCACAATGAGAAACTGTATGGAAACACTTTTCATCAGACATGTTTGCATTAAAAATCATTCTGGTTGATTTTTAGTGCAAAGAAATTGTGAATATACAATAAGATTTATCTTATCGCACCGATGCGATACATGATGATCATATCGTGAACATGCTCTAGTCATGAGAATTTTGATTAACTATCGTTGCAATAAATTTCAATTTTAGTATTTTTATTATTTTTTACCACTATTTGTTCTATGAAAGTATCAGTAGATATGAGTGAATTTAAAATATTAATTAAATTGACTTACTGTGGGAAGTTTAGTGATATTAATAACATTTTTTCACTAAAAGTGGTGTCCTGAAGAAACCTGTTTCAATTGGGAATGTTTTTTAAGAACAATATTAGTGTTTGTGCTTCTGCAAATGTCAGAAGCACAATCAATTCCTATGTAACAGCCTTACAGGTACATAGGAATTGATTGGTTTTTTTATTGCAAATGTAATCCTTATCACAATATCACCATAAAACATCACGATTACATTTTAAATTCATAACGCCACCCTAGGCCTTATGTAGTATTTTCCATGTGTTTCGGGGGTTTTATTTGGTATATTACATGCGGCAATGGACTGATCCATAATTTGTGGCCAATATCCGATCTCTGAGTTTTACAGAGTTCAACCTCTCAGATCTTCAAGAAATGCAGAAAGACATAAGAACAGCCATGCAAATATTTCAATAGCCCTACTGCCACAAACTGCCACGTTGTAAAACAAAATCTTAAATCTTAATTATTATAACTGGTGCTTGCATTTGATATTAGCAGGTAGCATGGTTAGCATTACAAAACTAAAATCAACCGAACCCTTTTAAAAAACCTGTTCCCCTCCTCGCCTGTGGTGGCGCTGCAGCGAGAACCACTAAAGGAAACAACACATAAGCCTCTAAAGAAGACAACAGTTTTAGCGGTTGTAGAAAAAAAAAATGACACCAAGTACGTAATACTGCCCCTTTAATACTTTTATGCTCTCTCTGAAGCATCATCAAGGCATCATAAATTGCTGCATTATTAAAAAATAACACATATAAACAATGCTTCTTTTTTCTACCATTGTAAAATAATACACTTAGAAACGGTGTATAAAAACTCATTAAATTACCGCTGTATTTATAATAAATGCAGGAAAAATAACAGAAAACAACACCGAACCGACTGCTATCATTCACACTCGAATAGATGAGCAGTGTGTGGGAGCTGATCACTATGGCAATGGGATTTTCTTTTTCACGTGTGCACACAGTGAGCTGTGGGGTAACAGCTTTCACTGTAACACAGTGAATTATGGTAAATATTTTAAGAATGGAGCGGCCGACAGCAGATGTGGATTTATACCTGCCGTAGTGACGTCAGGCTTGGTAAGAGGAGAGCGATGTGTAGAGGTGAATGGCAGTTAATCTACATCCAGCACACTGAATCAAAAGTGACAAACATGCCCTTGGATTCCTGATGAAATCCATTACAGCTGATAGTGCTAGTTATCTGCTTCACGAGGCCCAGTGTTAGTGAAATGCGAGAAGCTCCTTCTGAGCCCTTTTATAAATATTTATTGCCTTGTTCGACCAGTGACCTTGGCATCTGAGACAGATGTAACAATTCTGTGTGGAGCATTAAGTGGAGAGAAAAAAAAAATGTTGAAACAGGAATTTGACCGGGATCAATCTCTAGATGTGAATGAAATTTATCTGGCGGCTGTGAATAAATATCCTTGAGGTCCGATACCTCTTCCAGCAGCGCTTTGGTATGACTTTGGCTTGACTGGTAACTATTACAGCGCCTTGCCAAGGTGTTTATGCTGCTGGAAGTTTGCATGTTGTCTAACAGCAACAACAAACTCCCATGTGTTTTATTGAAATCTTGTTTAAAACTGACTATAAGTTGCGTATAATGCAGCAGCAACACTGGTGGACAACCTGTTGGAGGATTTGAGACCAGGCTTGTTGCAATGAGCAGTAAATCAATTAATGGCATGGTAGATTAAAACATCAACAATATTTTAAAATGTCTTCCGATTCCAGTGTCAAATGTTTATTAGAATTTAAAGTTTGATGGTAGGGAAGGTGTTCTTCCATTATTATGCTCTTACCACTGTATTACTTGAAAAAGTTCTTTAAACGACAATATTGTCGTTTATAGCGATAAACGACAATATTGTCGAAATTGTTCCAATAAGCTCTGGAACAATTTATTGTCCAGCAAAATTTATCGTGAATTTATTGTGCACTTGAGACCATAGGACATGAATTCATCTTCCAGCAACGAAACAAACATAAAGCCTGGTTACTGTAATCCTTATTTCTACTGACGGAAATACATTTTCCACACTAGACCTTTTTAATCATTGTTGCTTCAGCCAGTCTCACAAAGCTTCAGCTCAGACCTACATACATACAGGAAAAAACACATGTTTACAATCACAGAATAAAAATAAGGGTAGATATTTTTCTATCAGTGTATGAAGTCAAATCAGACCAAAATTCTCTTGCTTTAGATTAACGTGAATTACCAAAATTATTTCTATTTATTTAAAGCTGCAGTATGTATCTGTGACGGTATGTTATGAGGAAAAATACATAGTACTGCCTCTTTAATACATTTATGCAGTCTCTCCGAAGCATTTTATCTTTTATATGCAAAATGATCCTAAATTATGAGACAGACATTGTGAAAATATCAGGCTCCTTTGCATTCTCCCAGTGCTTCCAGTGCTAACTAGAGACAACCATTCAGAGCCAGGAGGAGGGTCTTAGCGCTGTCAATCAACCTTCCCCCACTGCTCTTTGCGATGCTGCAGCTAGCATAGCCTGTTGTGAATGCTTAGACCGTTTATTCACCCATGACGGTGAATAAACAGTTTTCCTGTAATGGTAGGTTGTTTCTCTGCCATTAGCACATTTAGCAGCGAGCACATGCGGATGAGTGATAGCGCTAAGACCCTCCCCCTGGGTCTGATTGGTCAGGAGCGGTGCGTTTCTTCAGACAGCAATATCAGAACAGGGAGGAGTGGTGGAGAAACTCCATCTTTTCAGGTTATCTGCCTCAGAACAAACTGTCACGGCAATTTCAACCAAAATATATAAAAAACATACTTTTAATAAAAGTTGCATGAATCAGCTTTAATGCCAGGAAAGTTTGTGAGAGCAATTTTTAGAGATGTTTTTTGTTACCGTCTACAAATATGTTTTTTTCCTTAATTCCCAGCCTTAATCCTGTATAAATATTTGATCTTATTTCTGTCAGGAATTTCATTTATACATAACCTCTTAGGGTTTTTAATTTCACTCACATTTTAATATCAATTTCAGACTGATTATTGAGCTGCTTACCAAAACTGATTGTGATGGGTTTGATTGTGCACTAAAATTGTTAATTTGTTATGAAGTTAACAACAGACCTGAACGTACAAAAAAAGGCCAGTGTTTTGCTAATTTTATTTTTCAGTGGATTTGCTGCCTGAACACACATCTGTAAAATAACAAAAGTTACATTTTAAACATGCCTGGTTGTGTGAATAAGAACAATAAATCACACAGTTCTATCTGACTTTTACCTCATCATGGGACAAACACTGCAAATCATTTGGTTGGGGCTTTTATGTGCACAACCATTAAATTAGAATCCTGCTTGCCAGAATGATTTGCATATAAACTGCTGTTTGAAATACATACTTCGGAGTTTGTCTTCGTTTCATCAGACTTCAGTTTGGGTGTTTGGAAAAAGAAACCCCCCCCCGCCCCCCCCCCCCCCCCCCCCCACACACACACACACACATTCACGCATGTAAGCATTTGCAGACCATCAGCTTTCTATTTCTGTATTTCCATGATTCCTGTAAATTCCTCACCGCCACATGAAGACAGTTTTCCTCTCCAACCTGATATTATGTACGGGGCTGGAATTCCCAAAAAGACCACCAACGTCCCTGAAAAAAAAAAATACGGTGGGAAATTTTGCATTAAAACTATAAATAACCAAAGACACAGACTTAACATTTAACGTTCAAGCAGCTGAAATAAGTTTCCTCTAAATAGTAGCTGGGCTCAGACTTAGCGACTGGGCGAGTAGGAAATCATTATCATTATTATGCAATAATGGACATTTTGTCGTTTGTAAAATTTGCATCTTTGTAATTTTGTTCAACTCAAATCCCAATTACGATCAAACAGATTAAACCACCACTGAATCAATTTCAATTCAATCCAACTAACTTTAATTTAATATAAAAGTAATGGCCTAGACATTAGAGATAATAAAATCCACATAAGTATTAATGAATACTTCATCTGTCAGGATGTTTCATGCCCATTTTGACATCTGATAATATTCTGCAATCCAGTTTGTTTTTTTTTGCTTTTTTTACTCAAAAGCTAATTTATGACTCCAGTAAATAAAACCAACCTGCGGGAAGCCATTTAGTGTTACCTTAAAATGATCCTAACATCTCATATTCAGTGAGCCAAAGTAATGAAAACTTCAGCTTTTTTTTTTTTTAGCTACAATAAACATGTTTCACTAACAATATGATGACATTTTGCTGAAATCCCGTCTCGTATTAGTGAATGAGTTGTAAACAAGTGAGTAATAGCACAAATAAGTGTGTTTGTATTTTTAGTTAGGCTTTAAGTAACTAATAAATACTTAAATAAAAAGTGAGCACATAATTATGTTGGCAGTAAAAGTACGTTTTTATTTTTATTTTAAATATTAGTAAAAAAGCATGTAGACCATATGAAATAGTAAGTAGCTAAAACTAGGAAGTTAGTCAGTCATAGCAACTTTAGTAACTAAAGTAATAGTAACCCTGTGGTAGTAACTAAGTAGATAGGAAGTGTACTTACTAACAGGGCAGCATTGCAAACATTTGTTGGGTAAATTGTGCTAAATAACTTGACCAACAATAGTCAGTCAATCAATCAAGTTTATTTATACCGCACGTTTCAGCAACAAGGCAGTTCAAAATGCTTCACAACATAAAAACACAAGAATGAGAAGCCATAAAACCAGCTGACTACTGTGTCAACCAGTGACAAACGTTACATTTTGACGAGTGCCGTCATCAAAATCATCAATAGACGTTGAATATGTCGGTCAAATTTCCATTTCTACCTTTATGTTAAAGGCAACTCTAAACAGGTGGGGTTTTAGCCTTGATTTAAAGGAACTCTGTGTTTCTTTTAAGTTAACTCTGCCAATATGCATGTTGTTAAGAATAAGTAATAACTAAGCAAACTAAAACTCTTGACTGTTGCAAAGTGTACAAGTAGCAATGGCTGCAGCTGCATTTCTAACCCTCTGAATGTTCAGCGAATGCCGTTTCATTTCACCATAAACCAGCCATGGACAGCTGCTGCTTGTAAAATTTCCTACAGACCATAAACGTAGAATAATGTGACGTTAAATCTTTGTTTCTTTTATTCCGTGTTTCACTGCTTGTCTCATAACTACAAATGATTTGAGCCCCGGGGGAATACATACTAGAGACAAAAGTAATGCTGCACTGACATTTGGATGAACCTTTGATTTATGGGTGAATAGGCAGGAAGTGAATCCCATCTCTTCCCCTTGAAGACAACCGCATAATCAAAACGCGTTCCCTATGCCCGTCCTTTCAGCTTTCACTCTTTTTTTATGTCTTTTTTTTATATAAAGAACATATATTATTTTTGAACTTATCAGTTGAAATAAGTGAAACTTTAAATGACAAAACAATATTTTTGTTTCTAAACTTTAAAGGTGACTTATTACGCTTCCTTGAACAAGTTAGGATACATCTGTTGGTAGTGAAAAACATATTTATTATATTGTTTTGCGCAAAATCATTTTCAGATAATGAGATTTCACCTGGCCAGTTCTGCCTAGTTTGAGCTGCTTTCAGAGTGAGCCGGTTTAGAGCCTCCTGTCACTTTAAATTCAAATTAGCCGCCCCTGGCCACGCCCCCGCTTCAGTGTCTACACTTGCTTTTCGTGAAACTGGCAGCAAACAGATGCACAATTATACAGCTGAAGAAGTGTTAATTCATGTTTGATCTACAGCTTTGCAGCGAACAGTCATTCCCATGAATCACTTAATGGGAATGACATTATTATGGCAAGTCGTTCAGTTGTGGCCACAAGATATTAAAACTGTGGACACAAATTTAACAAGTCATTTCAACAAAATATTTAGTCAGGGGCATTTTTTTCCCCCCTCTCCCATATCACCAGACAGGTTCTGTAAAAACAACTTTTTTCTTTTTTTTTTTTTTTTTTGGTGAAATTGAGGAAGTTATTTAGAATTTCTAATGCAATACTTAAAACGTAGAAACATGGTTTAAAAATAAAATGAAGCCATGTAGATGTGTTCTTCATGAATGGATATAAGACGTTCACTGAAACCACCAACGAAACACTTCTTTTTTTCCGGCTGCCACTGTGAACCTCATACAGCGGTAAAACCAGCTGACCAAACGTGCTTGTCTTCGAATAATGAAGTGAGTGGGCCTCTGCTTTGGTCGGTCAGGGGCTGGCTTTCTTACATAACGGGGTAGTGCTCACCGATCTTGACTTAAGAACTGGGAGTTTTTAGGAACAGCTGAATTTCTGGACATCAACAAAACATGTACTTATTGCCAAAAAATGGCTGTTTCTAGAAGCAGTAGTAAGTCTGAGGTAATCAGCCTTGACAGTGGAGAAAGATGCTAACAAGTCCTCGCACAAATTCTCACAATGTTAGATCCTGCTGAAATTTACCATTTGGTTTAGAGTTGATCTCCCAGTATCTCAAATCTTTTCATAAAAAAAAAAAAAAAAATGGTCGATCGTGACATTCAAAACTCTAAATTAGGACTGTGGCCAGACATTTCATCTGCAGCTCTCAGGGGGGCACACATTCCTTTCCTATTCAAAGAAAAGCTTTTGAAAATGTCAATGGCAAACTTGAGAGGCAAGAAAAAATAGAAAAGCTTTGATTGCATCTTCATCTTTATTTAAAAAGCTCTTACATAACACAGTTTTTTTTCTTCTTTTTTTAAACTTACCTTTGACACTGAGTGGGTTTTCCAAAATCCCAGCATGGGGTGTTAAATGAAGCATTTCTCCCAAGCTTTAAAAAAAAAAAAGAAAAACGCAACCTAACATCACCCCTTACCAGCTAACTCTTGTACATACAGACAAATTGGTCCGCTACGGAAAGAAAGGAGAGAAATACCGCTAACAAGGATTGGAGTGAGGATGTCGCTTGTGACATTTTAACATCACCCGTATTGGATGTGACACCGTTTGAATTTTTCATCCTCTCTCCTGTTCTCAGCTTGAGCCGAGTTTCTGCAGCTCTTGTTAAAAGTATGTCAGACCGGTAAAAGGCTTCTGTGTGAGCGCGCAGGTGACCGTTGATGAGTTGGAGCTTGTGCTAGAGTCTAGCAGCAGCAGCAGCGGCATGAAGCAGCTTGCTTTACTAATTAGGCAGACGAAGCATGACAGAGGCTCTTACAGCCTCCTCTGACCTCATCTGGTCTACACCTGCGTCATGTTTGATGCTGTGCGTAGGAGAAGGTTCTCTTGGGGACTCCGGGGTTTAGTTTTGTTGCTCTCGCGTAACAACTGTGAAGTTGTATGCATCACTTTAAAGTGAAAATTTACATTTTGCACATTTTTGTGCATCCATTTGGGTCTCAGTTGCGTCTAAAAACAACCCAAGCGATTTAAAAATGAAAAAAATAAATAAAATAGGGGAACTATGATGTTTTCCAGACAAATTGTATCATTTCATAGCACAATCTGATGCATTCATTTGCTATAAAAATTCTATATATATCAAATACGACGTAAAAGACATTTGATTTTGTAATTTAATGCCTTGAAATTGGGCCTCTGTCTCTTTAAAAACTCCGGCTCTTTCTGAAAGTCTGCCTTGAGGAAGTCATCACATGACTCCTCTATTAACCCTTTGACAACATTTTTACCAGCATTGCACTGAGAAGCAGATCCTACAATGAGCTCAGAAGGTGTGCAGTTCCACCAGGTGTTTGCTAATTGCCTCTGGCTAGTCTGAAGGAGCCAAGTGGAGGACTAAGGGACCAGAATGCTCTTGTAAGAAGCTTGAGAACTGCAGCTTGAGGAGGAGCTATGTCTTCAAGGCGGAGCTGTGTCCATCCAGGCGTTTTGCACAGCTAAATTGTTGCCACGGGAAATAAAAGCGTTTCTCAAACACACATGAAAGAATCAAGGTAACACTCCAGGTATGCTGATGATGGGGGAATAACATTATAACATGAGGTAAAGCTGAAAAAAGTTGATTTCACATAACTGCTCCTTTAATGTTGTTTGGTGTTTGAAAAATAACAAATAACATAGTTATTTGTTATTCCTGTCACCTGGCAACTCAAGCTGAGCTCCAGGATGTTTGGCTGATTTTATCATTGTACAATGCGCTGTACAATGGCTGCTGGAAAAGAAAAGTGTTTTGTTGTTGACTTTACATCCAGAAGCTACTTGCTGCATTCTTGTTGGTTGTGCAGGAGGCTCCACTTCTGATTTTCAAACATGTACAGTTGTATAATTGTGCATCTGTTCGAGCTCATTTTCATGTGTGAGTTTAAGTGTTGAGTGTCGGGGCGCGGTCAGCAGCAGCTTATTTAGATTTATAGTGACAAGTGGCCGTAAAACAGCTCATTCTGCAAGTAGCTCTAAATAGGCAGAACTGACTGAAATGTAATTATCTAAGAACAATTTTGCGTAAAAAATTGAATGAACATTGCATAGAATATTGACCTATCCTAACCTGTTCAAGGAAGCATAGTAGGTCACCTTTAATATTTTATCTTTATGTTTGCCTGTTCTTCATTGGTAGAAAAGGCAAACATTACAGTTTGCCTGTAATGTTTGCCTGTTCACATTACGGGCAAACATTGCCTGTAATGTGAATATGAACTTAAATAACTCAAGCTGAGCACAGGAGAGAGGATGAAAAATGTTGTTGTTTTTTTAAATATGAACTTAAATAAAACTCTTGCCACCTATTCTTAATTTGATTTTGGTCTGGAGTTTGATTGGGCCAATCTGATACATGAACATGATATGGTAACATTCAGTCACAGTCCACTGAGACTCCCCCCCCCCCCACCGTGATAAAGTCCAAATGTTTCTGAGAGATGCTGGCCTTAATAGAATCCAAAATAACTTATGATCCAATGCCTTTGAAGATCTGCTACCCGCGCCTCTAAAATCTGATATGTGGTGAAAATTAGCAATAAGATAGTTGCTGCATTTTTCTCTCTCTCCAAATGGAGATTTGTAATGGGTGCACACCAGCTCTCCGCCTGGTGACAGCCAAAATAGGCTTCCAGCCCCAGAGGACCCTGAACAGGATCAAACGAGCATAAGAAGCAAACAAATGAAAAGTACATTTTGTGAATGGTAAACTGAAATACTCACTGAACAGAAACACATCTCTGCAAAAGTGAGGTTTCGTGCAAAACAGATGGGCGTGATGCACTGAAAGTAGCAGTTTGTGGGCGGATCGATCCAAAACATCGACAATATCGATATCAAGTCTGTATCAGTATTGTATCGATACTGATGGGGTAGGAACAACACTTGAGTTTCAGATTCCCTCATGATTTTTTTTATTGTTGTTTCTCAACTCTACCTCAAAAAAAAAAAAAAGAGTTTGCATTTGTTCTCTAATTATTCATGTATTTACTTTGCTTCAGATTAATAAAAAAAATAAAAAATTGCATTCTGGACTGGACCATAAGACAGAATAAAAAAAGAACAATCACTTTGAAAGACAAATGTTTCATGGCCCTTGGAGTTCCAGAGATCAGTTTCCATCCAGTCCTGCCCATACCAGGACTGGAGGGCAGGAAGTTTGAAAGTCTTGATTAAAAAAAAAAAAAAGAAGTAGAAGTTGAAAAATCAAACTCAAGACGTGGAAGTAGGAGAAGTAGGAAGGCTGGTAACTGAAAGCCATGAGGAAAATATTTGTATGTTGGAACACACTTTCTCTGTTTCACCTATAAAGTTACTTTAAATAATTGGATTATTTGAATTAAACCAGAATTAATAATGAATAATGTTTATCTACATAGATCTGTCTTCAGATCTATGTAGAACCAATTCTGTCGTCCTCATCTCACATTAAGCTTCTACAATTTTTGTGTAGACAGAATGAAAGCGCAGTAGTTCCTCTCTTTAAATGATGTAATGATGTGTCAGTGACACTTCAAAGTCCAGGGATATGTGCTTTTACCATGATGGTATGGTCTTAGATCCATGACAAAAGTCTCCAAAACACAGGAACAAGAAAACTTTTTTTTTCCAAAGTTGAACACATTTCTAGTGATGAGCAGAAACCTTCAGCATTGCTTCCCATCTCTACGGGTTGCAAAACAGCTTGATGTTCTTCTCTGTTGGCCTTTTTCCCCCCCACACAGTGCATAATAAAACACTTCACAATGTTTTCACTACAACACGCTGGTCACAGGGCATCATTGCTGCCTGTGGTGACGCTCCTTCACTTCCTGTTTCCCTCTTGTTTAGTTATCGCTCTGGTTAAATTTCACCAGATCGCTTCGTCGTTTACCTCCTTTGACACCGTTCTCGTTCCGTTGCTTTCACTCGCCACTTAACGTTTCCTCCTTCAGATTCTTTTTATGGTTTGTTTTTAGTGTTTTCTTGCTCAATTATTCATCACTGCATTTGACATAAGGCTCCATGCAACAGTACCAAGGCAACATCTTGGTGAACTCCGACTTCGTTATAGTGACTCACAAACATCCCCTCAGGATGCTCCGCTAACTTTAAAGTTGCCATTAGCCCTTCACTGTGAATCCATTTCGTCGGAAACGAATCAGTTTTTTTGATTGTGACCTGGAGGCTATCGTTTTCATACGCATGTAGCATTTTTTTCTTTGCAAAAAGTACCTCTTGTTTCCAGTATAGGAAAACAAGCTGGTACTCTGTTTTAAAAAAGGAGGCGCAGTTCTTTTGTGAATGAGCCACAAGGCTGTGTAGGTTTTTACAGTCAGTGTTGGTGTGTTAACTTGGTTTTCTCTTTTACAAAAGCTAAAAAAAAAACTCCTGATCTTCAGGAAAGGATCAGGATTAATTACTTGTTGGACTAATAATCCCATTAACTAATACACTGCATGTAAACTGAAAAATGCTTGCCATGTAAAAAGCTGGCTAACTTTTCAAAAGCAAATAAAAACCGAAGCCTTCGTCACACCAGGGATTGGAAAGTGCCACATTATGTTAGCCTCCATTAGGTGGTGTAATCTCAGTGGAAGCAGGGGTCTGTTTCTAGATGGACCTGTTTGAAAACAAAATACTAATATGAGGTTCACAGTATAATTTACAAAATACCTCACAATCTCTATTTGCACCCATCCTTTTGTACCTCTGCGTTGTCTCTCCGTCGTCTACAGAGAACAGTTGGAAAAAAAAAAAAAAAGTAAAGGAAAATGAGAGTTTTTCCTGTTTTCAAATCACTTTTTAAGTCATACATTAAAAACAGGTAACGTTTGTTCTCAAAGGCTGCGAACTGACGTGTTTGAAATATAAAGGGGCTGTCACACTGTTTTCCATCATACCGTGCGTGTTAGCGTACCAAAGAGGCGCATCTTTCATGGGTCTAAACGCAAAGCGCCGAGGCACGTTTTGTGGAACATCAAGGCAGCTGTCACATATGTTCCGAAGAACAGAAGAGCAGAAATATCCTTTATTGTCAGGTGTACAAGCGGGAAGTTAAAGGTCAATTTGAAAGCATGCAGATTTAAACTGCGGTAAAATATGTCAAGACAGGGGAATAAGAATGAGACAGTAAAGAGAAATTTAAATCAAACAATATTCAAGTTATTAAGAATAATACACTCTGTCATCACCTCGTATGTTATGATTGTGTGAAATCATGTAGGGTTATGTTGTGACCTTTTACAAAAATGTTTTTTTCTATATTTATCAAAACTGTCACCATGTCATGACAGTATAATATGAGACAGTTAATCTGTGAAAATTGATTTCCTCCACCCACTCCCTGAGTTACTACTGCTGTCTGAAGAAATGCACCAATCAGAAAACAACCAATCAGAGACAGGAATAGTGTCTCTGATTGGTTGCTATCAGTCATTCTCATGGACTCGCTGCTAAATGAGCTAAAGCTGGAGAAACAACTAACTGTTCAGGGAAAACCGCTGGTCCGCCGTCATCAATGGCTATGCTAATTTGCATAAGCATCCATAGCATGTTATTGTGAACCAACGGTAGAGTAGCAAAGAGAAAGGAGGAGGGGCTGAACAGGCACGTACATGAGAGTGATTGACACGCTAAGACCCTCCTCCTGCCTCTGATTGGTTGTTTCTGACCAATATGTGTGTTTCTGCAGTTAGCACTGGGAGAAGGCAAACAGCTCAATTATTTTAACAGATTAGCCGTCTTATATATTATGCTGTCACAACATAATAATACTTTTAACAAACATGTAAAAAACACATTTTTAAAATAAATCACATAGTGCAGCTTTAAGTAGAAGTTGTATAAATTCCATATTGCTGTTTGTTTTGTTCAACTTTGATGGCATTTAAAACTACGAAACACATTCCACAGATGTTTTTATTTTTTTGTTTTTGTTCATTTCAGAAACTCCAGAAGCCTGCAGATTACATTATGTATGCTCTGGCGCCGTATGCGCAGAGACGTGATGCTAGAAGCATTATCTACTGAATTCATCTTCCTTTCCTTAAGAAGAAATTACAATGCAGGCATGCAACAGAGTGATGGATTCATAGGTATACATTGTAGCATATGTTGTGTGTATTTGTAAAGTTAGTCTTTGGTAAGCTTTTACTGCTTCTACAACAATTAGTGGGCCATGTTGTGGACAGGTGGTGCGGACCAAATCCCTCTGCTGCCTGATTTGTAGCACACTTGTGTGTATTCATTCAATGCCAAAAAGGCAGAGGATAATCTTACATAAACAACTGCATAACAATTAGGCAAAAAACGGTGAGGTAATTTTGACACAATTTCTCTCTTTTCTGTTGCAACACAGTTTCATTCAGAGGAACAGACCTGAATGTCGAGACGCAGAGGAAATTGAAAAGAGACTTTCATTAGAAACCCTGAAGGCTTCAGTAAAGATGTCAAGGTTCACTGAGTTAAAGTTTGAGAAAGGACTGAAAGGGTATGGCTCTCTGCAAAGGGTTACCTTGACAACGTCTTTATTTCTTAAAAATAAAGGATTCAACACAGTTTCACTGGACAACTTTGCATCTAAACCAACGGTAACATTTCTGAAAGTGTTTGGTTGAAATGCCCAGTGACACATATGGAGAGAAACCAAACATAATGAACCAGCATAGTCACTGATTCAGAGAACAGGATGATGCACAATCACAACCCTCAGTACAGGTGCAACCAGGTTTCAGTTGTTGAGTCTCTTTGGGATTTTATATTTTATGTATCCAGATTTATTTTTGCTTAGCCTTGCTCTATACTTTGGACATATCTTGTCAGTGACCACATTTCTAGATTTTTCTTCTAAGAAATTAGCTCTGTTTAAAAATAAAAAAAAAAAAACTCTCTAGATCTACTTTCAAATGTATCTTTATAAATTCATCACTGTATTGCATACCTGCATTGCACTTTTTTTTTTTTTTTTAAGGAAAGAAAGATAAATTCCCAAAATAATGCATGTATTTTCTCAAAAGTAGAAATCTGCTGGCTGAGGTTTTAAAGGCAATAACCTAACTGAATGACAAACTGTCCTTTGTCTATTAAGGATGAAAATCAAAAAGCTGGAGCTTTTAAACATGTTTTCAAACGGGGTGAACTCTCTGGTCCCTTTATGAGATATAGTAGTTTGATTGTAACAAAACTAGTAGGTCAACACATTTAGGCATCTTGTTGTGACGAAAAAGATGGGCTACAGTTTAAATCAATTATGAGAAAGGTAACAGGGATTTAAAGCACACTCGTTTGGTACAATAGAAAGGCATCAGGAGCTCAAATGACCAATCAGTGTAACCAAGAATTGGCAAAATACCATCTCTGAATGCGCTACATCAACAGAGGACCACAACAGGCACCACTCATACTGCTATTCACATAATCTCAAGGAAATTAGATACTAAATTGAACTGGATATTTGTTTTTTCCAATGGAACTCAGTTTCTGTTCTGAAGTTTTAATTTCATATTACGCTGTAGTATTTATATTCATATCAAACTGTACATTGTTTGATATTCCGTCTGAGTATTTTTGCTGATCATATCCATCCATTTGCAACCAGTCTACTCATCTTCTGATGGCTACTCCGTGCAAGATAATTTGCCATCTTACACAGCTCAAATCAACTCAGTCCTCTCCCTTGAACATCATAATGAGTTCAGTGTACTCCTCTACAGAAACCCGAGCTCAATCCAATAGAGAACCTTTGGGATGGCTGATCTTATTCCGAATGCATTACGACACAAAGAATTGAAGCCGATTTGAAGGCAAAAGGAGAGTCCTAACTGGCACAAGCACACTGCACCTAATAAAGAGGTTAGTGAATGTGGTCTCCTAGCTAGTATAACATCAGTAGAGTATATGACAGCGACTTTATCTTAGTGAAAATAATGGGAGTCTGGGGCAGAGTTAAGCTGCCGCCATGCTGCTTGAATCACCAGATTTACCCTTTAGTTGGCGTTGCTGCAGAGCTACTATGGTTTAACGTTGGAGTCAGGACAAAAATAACTGTAGCACTGAGTACGCCTATTACTAGGACATTTCTAGAAAACATAATAAGTTGTTAGAGAAAGCCACTAACTCACAATTTGTGATGATAAATACATCAAATGAGCAATGTATAAAGGTGACTACAAGACCCATGAGGAAGAAGCTCCAACACTTTTTAGTTCTCTGGCAAACCAAAGGCTACACAGCACAACAACTTGACAGTATTTACCTTTTTCTATGAGTTACGTTCTCCTTATGGCCCTGCCTAGAAATTCATGATGTAGTGAACTCTCTGTGTATAGCGATGTAATGTGGCGATGCACTGCTGCCTCTTGACACCTAATAATGAAGTGGGCTTTAGTGTAGGGGGCGTAGCTTTACAGGACTTGATCTATAGCAACGGGAGGCGGGTAAAATGCCTGAACGCACAGTAAAGATGTAAACTGAACCATGAGAGTAAGGAAGACGCATCCGTTCTAATGGGTGAGCGTAATGCACTGACTAAATGGGGGATTTATAGCTAAAGGGTGATTAGTTTCGAAGCTAAAGTGGCTGGAAGCTGATTCCTAATATAATCCACTGTCTTGCTCATTGTTGTGTACGTGTGTGTTTTCATGTATGGCAGAGATTTGGATGGATGTAGGACCGGGCGGGGGCAGATTTTATTTTTTTTTGACAGCCTCCCATTTTTCTGTAGGTGTGTTCAGAAGTCTGCACAGCATAACAAGGGTTGTTACATCAGTAATTCAGGCTGATTTAGAATGGCTGCTGGGCCTCCGGCTCCTAATATGGTGTATTCGTCATTGCTGGTTATTAGCGGTACCTGTGGTGAACAATCTCTGTCAGGTCAGTTGGTAAAAAAAAAAAAAAAAGTCCAGCTTAGGATTTATGTTTAGGTCATGGGATGCAGCATGACTGATCCATCTTTAGTCTAGTTGCTGGTACAATATGTTTTGTTTGCTTGTATCCATCAGTAAAATTGTCAGTGTGTCAAAATTTCAGGCAGGAACTTTACGGGTGTGGATGAGTACAGAAAAAGAAAACAACTTTTGTTCCTGTCTTTGCTGGTAAATTATGTAAACTCGAGCAACTTTTTTGAGCTTTACATCATGTTATATTTTCAATCCCTCATCACAAGCATACCTGGAGTGTTGCTTTGATTCTTTCATGCATGTTTGAGAAATCTTTCAATCTCCCATGGCGACCATTCAGCTGTGCAAAATGCCTGGGTGGACCTAGCCCCGCCTACAAAGACAAAGCTCCTCCTCGTGCTGCAGTTTCCAAGCTTCCACCTAACAGAGCAGTCATCCCACACAACTCCCCCACTCAACTCCTTCAGACTAGCCAGCAACAATTAGCAAACACCTGGTGGAACTGTGCATCTGCTGAACTTGTTTTATGAGCTTCTTCTCAGTAAACGCTGGTAAAAATGTTGTTAAAGGGTTAATAATGGAGTGATGCAGTGATGACGTCCTGAAGGTTGAGTTTCAGTAAGAGCAGGAGTTTTTAAAGAGACAGAGGCCCAATTTCAAATTTTAAATCATATTATATATATACAGCATTTTTTATAACAACTAAATGTACCATAGTTTATTGATTGTGCTATAAAATGACAAAACATGTAATACTGCTCTTTCAATCTTTTGTTCCTTCCTGACATCTTTCAAGGCATCCTTTGTTTCTATCCTACTTTACATCCATTACCTCAATCCTCTTTTCCTTCTATTTTCACTAATGCCTTCTGTCACTTTTCACTCCTTTTTTTATAATTCATCCCGCTTTCCTTTCTCTGTCCCTTCACACTCCTGGTCGGTATTTTCTGTCGGTTTCATATGAACCCTTTACAGTTATCTAAAAACCATGGCCGTTTTTTGCTTTAAAGCCATAAATGACTTAGAAATGTATCATCTGAGAATTAAGTTGACACAAATGTAGGTATTAGGTAACTACAATACCCCAATTAGACTGGCCAATAGATGAGACAAGGTAGTTCCAATATGATCATTGATATGTGAAGAATATGAACATTATATGTGTATCCTTGTCAATATTAACGTTCACACAAAGGGTTAATGGGTTTTCTTTTTTTTTCTTTTTTTTGTATATAGAAATACTCTTTCAGAAGATGACCAATAAAAAAAAAACCCTGGTAATTTTATACATATGTAACTAAAATAAAAGGCGGAAGAATGTTGCTGTTTGGGAACCAGAGTCTGTGGCGCGTGTCGGACTCTGGCTCCTCTCTCTCTCTCTCTCTCTCTCTCTCTCTCTCTCTCTCTCTCTGTCTCTCTGTCTCTCTCTCTCTCTCTCTCTCTCTCTCTCTCTCTCCCCTCCTCCCTCCTTCAGCTCTTGTGTCAGAGTCCTTCACAGCCGTTTCTCTCTCATCCCATCAAAGCCCTTCTTCCTCTCCCGTGTTTAAACTTTCCCTTTCAGAAAGCGGGTCTGCGCCCATTCTAACTCATACAGAATGACTTTATGAGTGGCAGTGAACTTTCGGAAGGATACGCTGTTATTTGGACCGGTTTCCCGACACAGAGCGACCCTGTTTTATTTTTCTTGCGCTCTCGACCGGGATGGATAACCCACGTCCTGCGGGTCTGTCCTGCTGTTTCTCCGGGACAAACTAAACCAAGCCGTGCGGAGACGCGGGTTGTGGGGCTCATAAGACAACAGAAGAAAAAACTGAATCCCCAATTCGACGAAATGACACGGAGACAAGATAATTAGGATTCAACACCAAGGCGACATACTAACGGGTGAGTAAACTCTTAAACTCGCATTATATCTCGTGTATAAATGACGACACTGTGCGCGCGCGCGCTGTGTTTTTTTTTTTTTTTTTTTTTTGGGGGGGACTGGCTGGAGGTCAAAGCTGTTGCCCGAGTTAAAAGTGGAAATATGTGTTTTATTTTTAAAACATTTTTATTTTACTCGTACAATAAACACAAATTTGTACTCAAACTTTGATCAAAGGTCCACGTAAAAAAAAAAAAAAAAACACCGCATCATCCCTGCAGAGGAGTGTGAACAATGTGGCGACATTCACAGGTGGTTCAAACCAACCTAGTTCTTACTGTTAACAAGAAAAAAAAAAATCAGCTGTTTAATTGAGTCTTTCCGTCAAGTTTTTGAAGGGGTTCAAGTGTTTAATATAGTCTGGAATCATTAATGAGGAAGAAGCTCACCTAAAGAAATTTAAACAAAGAAAATCAAATATGTTTTTTTTTTCTGCGTGTAAGGAGATTTCTAAATTAACCGACAGAAAGTGAGCCGCAAATCTGTTGTGTCCCAGTCCGAGAGGGTGTGGCAGTTTCTCCATCCTGGATGCGCTGAAGATTTGCTGCGCATATCTAAAAATGTGCCCGCGCGTGTCTGTGCAATAAACGTGCACTAATCCACTTGTCCCCAGGGAGGATTACAGCTCTTTGGAGACCTGATTGTTGCCTATTTATTTGTCCATGTATTTATATATTTTTCCCTTTCAAACGCTTTTCAACCGCATAATCTACAAGAAAATGCACGTGCGTCTTGGAGATGAAGCTAAAAGTGTCTTTTTATGCAGCATTTGGTGGGGGCGTTTTGCTAACATTTCTGATCCAAGCAGAATTTCTTAAAGACCGAATTTGCTGTGATTCTGTGTGATGGTATGTGAAAGTGACGTACATTGGTGGTCACTGCATGGATGGGGTCCTGGGTAAATTTCAGCCAAAAAAATCCAGAAATTTTGAGCTTAATCTCAGAAATGTTCAACATTTCTCTTCTAGAAAATCTCAGAGTTTGAAAAGTTGAACATTTTCAAAAAGTTATAACATTTCTTAGATTAATCTCAAAATTAGATTTTTTTTTCTAGCAAATTTTTGACTTTTCAAATTCATAAATTTCTAAGCTTTTTTATTTTTCTAGAAATTTTCTGCCAGATAGTTACTACTCATTTTTTTCCATCTACAATGGCCCTGATTTCGTATCAAATTTATTCAAACAATTTAAGGGAAAACTGACTGTTCTAGATTAAGTCTTTGGTTCGTAGGTATAATTTTCTATGCTAACCTTTCCAAATGCAAGTGTGGCATAACATACCATAACAGGTTATTATCCAGTTATTATCATTACACCTGTAAATGATGGGTATCTTGGGAACAAATAAACATTTTGGTGGAATATTGACAAAGTTTTGCTCACATTTGTACTGGAAACAGAGCTAGTGTAATACACAGTGCCTCTATTTGTTGTTACGTAGCCATAGACCAGGCAGTGTGCCCATGCTCTTGCCAAAAGAACAAACCGTCAGCACATGTATGGCATCAGAATTGCAGAACAAAGCTGAAGATCCATGGAGCTCCCACCTGTTCAGAACCTGAAGTTGCTAGCATGTTGGTGCCAGATTCCACAGCACACGTTCTGCTTTTTGAAATAAAAAAATGGAATCAAAATCTCAAAAGTTGATTGCAATATTATGCCTGATCGGGTTAAACAGCATAATATTTTAGAGATCAAAACAGAATTGATCAAAATTAGTCCAAATAATTCTGTAATTAATCAAATTACATGCTACCTTTAGCATTATTAGCTAGCTTAGGAGGAGTGGTATTTTCTCACTGTGTGTACACAGTCGGACACACTGACTGGCTTGATGTGCAAATGAGCAGAAAAAGAAATCTTGTGAAAAACACAAGAGGCAGAAAATGTTCTTTTTGTTTTTGAGTTCCTGTGTTGCCCCCTGATCAGATGCCACCCTGGGTCGTCGCCTCTCTCATCATCATTGCTACCGTGTGTAGAACTGAAAGCGACCATGGAAGAGGAACAGTGTTTTAAATAGTCAAATTTACCTTCAGTTGTGTCAGATTTAAACTAGTTTTAGAAAAGTTCAGATTTGAGGTTCGAAACGACCCATTTCCATTTACGGCAGGCGGATTCTCCAGCACACTTTCTGCCCTCGGTCCTCCAATTTAGCTCATCTCTCCTTCCCTATCTCCTCTCAGGGTCTCGGTTTAAATACATTTTCAATTCGCCGAGCTTTATTGCCATGACACTGGAAAGAAATATGGGCGAAGCCTCGCCGTGGCTTTGCACGCTCGTGGGTTCGGTGCCGTATCTGCCCTGTTGCGTTTTCTCAGCTTTGCCTCCGTTTGATTTATTCAGGTTGTCATCCTGCTCAGAAGGCTGACGGTTTCATACCTGCTTGTCTGTCAAGGGTTTTATCTCGAGTCTCTTTTTCCATGTAATTGAGATAAAAAACAAAAGAAAAATGCTGCTTTTCCAGTTTAAATATTCTTTTATAAGTTAAAGATTTTCCTGCTCTATTTATTTAGTTATTGTTTTTTGGCGAAAGGGCCAGAATGTTCTGGCGAAAATGGCACACGCACAGAGCGTGGAATGCAGGTGGATTTGTGATGGATGTTTGTGTCAGACAAATAAAATAAAGCCCATTATCCAAGAGGCAGGTCGGCCGCCCTGCCAAAGGAAGAGAGACTCTCACTAATTATCAACCGTGTAAGGATGCCTCTCCTCCTCTACAAGTTCAAAAACATGCCATTTTCCCTCAGATTTGCCTTCTTAAAATGCCACCTAGTACCTTATCAGATTCTAAGAAAAAACAATCCTAGCAGATGTTCTTTGCACTTGGAAAAAAATAAATAAAACGCCTGGGAGAGAAAAGGGCAACAACAGTGGGGATCAGAGCGTCTGAGAATAGAAATCGAGGTGGAGCCCAGTAATTCAGGGAATGAAATGGGACGTGATTAGGTGGTGGGGTTGTTGGTGGGCCGGGTGATCGTGCTTGAGAGCGTCACAGAAAGCATCTGCAAACGCCGCACCCCCCTGCAGGTTTGCAGGGGTGGTTGTGAGAAATTGTCTGTAAATGTGCATCCCTCTGTCCGGGCCGTCTAAAGCCAGAATGAAATGAACCCATGAGGGTCTTCACATCCTTTAGCTAAGCAACAACTTCAAGGATAGGTATGCCTGTCGTGTGTAGGTGCTACTGCTTACAGCTGTTGAGTTGAAAAGGAGCAAGGAGGTTTGTCTGCAGTGGTAAAGTGATGATGGTGCCATTTTTTTGACTGGTTTCAGTCAAAAAAAAATAAAATAGAAGTCAGTTGTTAAATTTGCATGTAGTTTTGGACTACATCCTTATATAGACAAAATGACATAGTAGCAGCTACAAAAATAAGATATGATTGATGAGCAGAAAAGGCTGATTGCAAGCTTGACCAGCCCTGATGGGTCATATAGGTTGGTGAGAAACTAAAAATCTAATCAGGGAACTAATCACTAACTGGTCTGGGCTAGAGATGGGCGATATAAACTTAGAATTTGATCACAATGTTTTACCGCGATATCGTGATGACGACAAAGAAATAAATCAAATGCTTCTCTTTTAGGTAACCGTGTAGCTGTAACTGCATGGTTCTGCATTTGTAGCGCCACAAACACAAATATTGTTTTTCAAAAACATTTTCAGTGATGCAAATTTAAGAAATCATTGTTGTGTTTTGCTGTAGATTCTTTATTTCCAAGGCACTAAAGATTTCAACTTATGTTGGGAAAATCAGTATTTTCATTTGTTTTTCTTAGGTGTGTTTGACACGTGCATTTCTAATCATTGGTAACCTGCATCTGGGACCTACTTAAATCGGCTCTGACATAAATAGTTTTTTTTTTTGAACAAGACTTTATTTTATTAGTTTTGTATTCAAATTCAATATTTAGCACATTCAGTCACAAACTCAATGTGCTAAGTACAACCAAACAAATCAGTTGAACAAGAACATCCGAACGATTCGGCGAGCCGAAATTCCAGAGTCTCTTCTCCACTGATCAGTGGAGTATAAAACACGGGTTACAAACATGAAATAAAGGGAAGATCTTCCTCACGCGACTTTTGTCTGCATCTTAACAGAGAATCACGTTGAACTTACACACAAAGAGCACACCTACATGTGTTTACATTTATTTCACTTGCTACATTGTCAATTTCAAGTATGTCATCAAAAGGTTCCACCTTTTCTTGAATAAATCAATGGACATGTTTAGTTTTGCTGTTGTTTTCTCCACTGTATAAACGCTCACCATTCTCTCTTTCCATTGATTTATAGTAGGGGGTAAAGGTTTATACCAATATACTGTTATCATTTTTTTTTTTTTTTTTTGCTACGTGTACAAGGATTCCAAACAAGTTTTTCTTTACTTAATAAATCACTCGGGAGTGCTCCCAGAACAAAGACAAGGGGGCTCCATTCAGTATAAATGTGTAAAATATTTGAAATTTCCTCTCTATTGCCTCCCCCAAATGTTTTAATCTTTGGACAATCCCAAAAGACATGAGTGTGATCTCCAACTAGTCCACATTGTCTCCAGCACAAATTTGATTTAGCCTTATCAAATCTTGAAATAATACATGGTGTTTTGAAATATCTAACCATTACTTTCCAATAAAATCCTCTCCATGTTGGACTGTTAGTCAGTTTATGTCCATTTTCACACACTTGCTCAAAGTGATCATCACTCACAACATTCATTTCTAGTTCCCACCTTTCCTCCATCCCAGGAGACCCCTCCGACATACATGACTGTAAACGTTTATATAGATTTGACACAGTTTTATCTGACTTTTTTTTCTTTTTTTTTTTCTTTAGTGACCTTTATGGAGAACATTTCTAAGTCAGTAGGTCGTGATTTAAGAAGAGACCACTCGGTATGGGACATCGGGTAACTGTAAAATCTGTAAAAGTCAGATGAAGTCACCCCATACTTCTCCTGAATCTGACCAGATGATTTCAGAATCTCCCCTTCAAACAAGTCATCAATAAATATTTAATTCTTGTTTTGCCAGATTCAAACTCCTGAATCACCTTGCCCTGTTAAAAAAAAATCTATTATGTCCAAACATTTTAAAGTCCTACATATAGTTTGGGGAGCTTTCTTTTTTTTTTTACTAAGCATGCTTAAAGTCTTTTGTGTACTTTTCATCCATGCATTTGTAATTTTGTACTTATTCCAGATTTCAGTTGAGCAAAATGCAAAGGCCTGTCATGAAAATGACAGGCTCTTGCATTTAGGGCATGAGCTTTGTTCCAGTGTCAGTGTTGTTTCTTTATTCTGTATTAGCCAATCCACAGTTGCACACAATTATGCTGCCCAATAATATAATTTTAAATTTGGTAAGTTAAGACCGCTGGTGCGTAAATATTATTCTGGCCTTTCTCTTCTGCCAAATAAAGGCAGAAATCATTTTTTGCATTTTTTAAATCCATTGCTCCTATTCAGGAAAAACAAAAAAAAAAAACCACGGTAGTGCTTTCAAAGCAGAAAAACAAGGCTTGTCTTAGAATGGGAAATCAATTGAAAATGGGACAGCCACTTTGTTAGTGTCGACTTTCGATTAAATTCAAAAGTTAAGCTCACCAGTTGAGAAGTAATGTTTTATGACAGCCAGTCATGTGTGGTGTTGAAATATTGATCAGTGCGCATTAGGCGGAGGTCTCTTTTAGCTTCTCAGGTAATGGATATTGAACAGATTGTCAAGTCAAACTGGACTATAAAAAAAAAGAAACAAATGAGTGGAGGTAATTTTTATGTTTTTAGGACGTTAGATAAGCATTTATGTTGTGCTGCATGCTCAGCGGAGCGACCTCGACCGATTCTGTTTAGGTTTTGGGCGATATGGTCTTAGAATCTTATGGCAATACTTTGTACTACTGTTTAGGCCTGTCGCAATAAGCAATAAATCAACTAATTGCATGATAAATTAAAACATCTCAATCATTTCCATTTGCATGATTTATTTTTTTTTTTCTTTTTTCCTCTCTCTTCCTACCAAAGACTCAAACAAAAGTCTTCAGTCTGGTGCTTTGGGTTCAACTAGCCCTTTTTTAAAGGACAATTTTGTTTATAGATTCTTCATAATTTTTTTTTTTTTATGTCGGTGGTGATGTGTCGTTTACTTATTTTAGGTATTTAAAATGTCTTCCAGGTCCACCACTAAATATACATTAACATTTTAAGTTTATGGATCTTTGAGAATGCGTTCTTGCGTTATAATTACATTACTAGAAAATGGTCTCAACACATCATGATAACTTCTGGGACAAGTTATCGTCCAGCAAAATGTATTTTTTCAGGCCTAACAATAATCTGACAAACATCCAGTAAAGACATTTGTGTTAAAGGTTTTTTGTCAGAAGGAAAAATGATTTTTATATTAAATTTCTGCTTTGTAAAAACTAAAAGCAGTTTTTCGTCCACTTAAGTGATTACTTATGCACATCTATAACTTATAAGCATAGCCCAGCTTTACATGAAACTGCGTCTTCTGTGTTATTTAATTATTTATATTCCTCTTTACTGTAATCATGTCAGTCATCAGATCTGTCTCTGGCCACCAAACTTATGTTCCCCTGATAACTCGCAGTCAAACAGTTGCAACGTAAAAAATCATAAATCCAGACGCCTCCAAATATATAAAAAAAATCAAGGACATATCCATGTAGAGATGAGGAAATGAAATGAAAACAAAGCACAGTGACTCTTTTTATCCCTTCTTTCACCTCTGTTGCCCTTTGAGAAGATTATGTCTGACAGTCTCCTAATCTGGGGAGTAAAATCACAAGGTCAGACAGAGCGGATATAATCCAGCACAATCTCATTCCCAAAGCTGAAAGTGTAATTGTAGCTGCCCAGTGGTTTTACCAAGCCCACCTTTCAGTTGTTGGTGCAGCACTTTATCCAAAAGGCTTAACACAGCCGTTACACAGCTGGCGGCGCTAAGGAACGCTGCATCGTTCATAGCTAATTCTGCAGATTAAAGAAGGGGGATCAATAGTGACATTTATTTCTAATACCCACTGTCACAAATCTAATTACAAATCTAATTTACTGGTGCATTTCTAATGTTAATGTGTTATTAGCTGGAACCTCTATTGTAAATATCAGACAGATAACACAAATCGGTTATTGTTTGGCGCATTTACCTGCATTTCTGCAAAAAAAGGAAAAAAAAAAACTTCTGGCTCTGCGTGATTCTTGAACTTTTTAATATGTGCCGTGAGTCTATTTTCAGATGTTGAACCTAAACTGACCTCATTTCAGCCTTTTGTAAAAGCGAGCTGGTTTCAACTGAAGTTGTTCTACTCTACAAGTCAAGGCAGCAGCATAAATCCAAAGTACGACTTAAACTCCTGTGTGGCTTCACAGTTAGAGGTTGAGGTGGTTGTTTGCAGTTTCTCTTTTATTCTATGATTTTACTGATGTTTGCTCTACATTTGGTTAGTTGTTCATCTTTGATTTGTTGCCTCTAGAGGTTAGGGTGGTGTATGAACTGGTTGATAAGAACAAGAAAAAGTGTGTATTTGGCAAATTGCACCTTTACATCACAGATAAAACTAGTTTAATCAGTCTGTTTATGCGTTGTGTTTGAGTCGGAGCAAGGAAAAACTGGAAGGAGAAGAGTGTAAAGACGATGGATCTTTTTACTTCCACTTCATATTTATGCTTTTTTTTTTTTAAACATAAAGTCCCTTACATGCAGGTTTGTAGTTGTACGAGAAGAATTAGGGCAACACAGAGAAAAAAAAATACATTTATGAGAATAAAGTCACAAATATATGAAAATAAAGACAATTTCATGAGACTGAAGTCGTAATATGAGAATAAAGTCAAAATAATACAATAATAAAGTAACAGAACAAAGTCAAAATAATAAAGGAATAAAGTAATAATATTGTAAGAACAAAGTTGAAAAATGACGAGACTAATGTCATAATATTATGACAAAGTCAAAATCAGATTTTGAGAATAAAGTTGAGATAAGACCAGAATAAAGTCACGTTTTGTGACTTCACTCTCATACAAGTTTATTCTCTTAATGCTATGACTTTATTCTGTTTTTTGTTTTAATTTTTTTTTTTTTCTTTGCGTGGCCTTAGTGCTCCACCATGTCATGAGTCATGATTATACTACATTATAACCATCATAGTGGTAATAATGACACAACGTGAAAAGTTTAAGTGTTAAAACTAGATGTGTGCCGATCAATCGGCCACCGATCATAATCGGCCAGTTTCCATGAAAAAGTGTATGATTGGTGATCGCCGTTCACTGTCTCTTGTTGCTGATCACCAAAACCGATCACATTTATCTCACTGCTCAGCCTGTGTGTGCAGCTGATCTCCTCTTTCCTTCACACTGCGCAAGCGAGCAGCAACAAATCCTGTCGTGTGGAACTATAACTCTCTGAGTGAACGGGGAAGTTTGCGTGTTGCGGCGGAAAATTACATCGAGGGTGAAGCACGTCAAAATGCATCAACACAATGAATCTGATATGACATTTTAAAAACAAGCACTAGACGGAGTTTGGCTACATCGAGGCTCAACGCAGGAACAAAAGAGCAGCTTTGAGTAGCGCACAAAGCAGGGAGAGCAGCGCACGACTACCAACACTCACCCCGATTAGCATCACGGTCAGAAAGCTAAACAAATAATCCGAAAATAATTCAAGTCTTCGAGCTGGCGGTGAAATACCCTGGTTCTGATTTCGCTCTTAGACCGCCGCTACGCGCTACTGGTAGTAATATTTCACAGACGTAGCGCCGCTCGACCTCCACCAGACAGTGAACTCTGCAGCATGTAGCTTAAAAAAAGATTTTAGATATGTATTAAAATATGTCAACTCTTAATTTTGCCAGATAGCATAGTATCATTTATACCTAAAGCGAAAAATTAACAGCCATTCCAGGCGATCAGCAGAGATCGGCCTGATGGATGATCGGTATTTATAAGTTAAAAGGCTCTAGAGCAGGTGAGCAGCGTCAGTGTAGTGCCATTCATCTGTAACTCAAGAGCACTACTTAGTGCCCACTCAACACTGACTTCAAAGAAAGGCCGACAACAAATCTGTACATTAGTATTCGCCATCGGTTGCCTAATGGAGGAATAACTTCATTATCTGGAATGACTGAGTAAACACCTTCAGCTTATTTGAATTGCAGTTTTAGAGAGCCTTTGGATTTTACTTATTCTCCATCTGTAGGTATGTGGCAACAGCAGTCCGGGTATATATAAAAAAAAACACATAAAAAATAGATGATTCACATCAGAATGTAAATTGAATGTTTTCAGGAGAAACAGATGAGAGAAAGAGACAGACATGCTTAATGCAGGCCGAAAGTTATTCATTTCACATGAACTTTTGGTTAGTTTAAGATGGAGCATGTAGAAACATGATAAAAACAGTAAAGTAGGTAAGTTGTCCTTGAGTTAAAAACATAGCTCTAAAATTAATGAATAATAAATCTGGAATTTGATGCACGCGGGAGCCAAGCCAGCAATATTCATGAAGCGCTTTTAAAAACTGCAGGTGCTGACCAAAGTGCTCGACAAAAAAAAGATATAAAAACAATTGAATATTAAATGAAAAATGATTGAAAGTTGAAATAAAAATGCAAGTGAAACAACAAGAAAATTGAAATAAAAGTAACAACTTGTCAAAAGCCAGAGAGTAACGGTGAGTCTGGTGAGCAGATTTAAAAGTGTCTGTAATGAAAAAATGCTTTTTTCGTTTGCAGCAGCAAAGCGTTCCATAATTTGAAAGCTGGATCCGCAAAAACCCGATCTCTGCTGAGCTTCTGTTCCGTGTCCTTGGCTGGAGGCACCAAGGACAAAGAACTCCAATCCAGAGCTGCACAGCATTCTGGGGCATGTAGGCAGTGTAAAGGCTTTCGCCACTCGACCTATTATGCTAATGGTGCGTTTTGAGCGTCATGCGTGTCTGGTTTACATTCAAAGTCTGTGTGGAGCTTTGGACGCATCAAATGCTACAAACGGTTCAAATCACGTTGCACTAGACACTTGAAACGCAACCTGATGCTCAAACTGTTTGGTGTGAACGCAATAAAAAAGTGCACCCTGTCATGATATGTGGTTGAGGTGGTGAGGCAGAACGCAGCGGACCCAGGTTGAAATGAATGATGGTGGTTTAATAATGAAAATCTGCACAAACAATCCAAAGTCCAGGCAGCACAGCTGAGTGGAAAGGCTAAGGCTCAACACTGGTAGCAACTGGCAAAAAAGATAAACAGACTGGTACGACGGGACAAGACAGAATCGACTGAAACAACAGTGTTGACAAGGATCCGTCGAGGAACAAGGCACACAGGTGGATATAAATACACAGGAGGTAATCAAGAGGACGAGACACAGCTGGGAACAATCAAGGGTAGACAGGGCAACACGGAGACCCACTAGGCACAGAAATAAAATAAACACACAGAAAAACGCAAATCATGACACACCCACGTCAAATTTGAAGCGTCAGACGCACGTAACGCGTTTGATGTGAACGCATCATAATCAAGATTGGTGGCATCAACTCACTCACTTTTTGGTTACCTAGCAACAACCTGTTGAGTAACTTACCCAGAAGCAGTTTCAGGTTTTGCCGCTGTTCCTCATAACTGCTTAAAAATAAACATTGTGGCGCGAAAACTGTAGCTAAAGGTCACGCAGTTTGGCAGCATTGCAGGTACTTAAAAATAACGAATCAATTATCGATATCGACTGATGTTAAACGCTTATACTGAAACACATTTTGCAGCCAAATCGCCCCACCATACCTGTACTCCAATATAAGACAATTACATGAACTAAAAAAGTGCTTGAAATGTAATCAGGGAGTAAAGCCTGAAATTATATGATGTCTTCTGCAAGACATTTTGTAACAAAATCCCAGATCACACTTTTCCATTCCTCTATTATGGCGCCCTCCCCACCCCGCGCTCCCTTTGAAATGATATGCAAGTGTGAGGTAAAGTGCGAATTACATCCCACATGGCTCCTTGTAGATTTTCCTTGCTGTGCTCTGCGGCCGCCGCTATCTTTCTCCATTCACATGCGGCTGTGTGAGAACAGTTATATTACTATTTCCTCTCTGTTTGAGCTCCCCTCAGTGGGATTGTCACTTGAAATGTTGGGGCACTTAAAGAGAGACGGTCAGTGGGCGGGTGGAAAGATGAGAGTCAGTGGAAAGGGTGGAAGATCCCACATTTGTTGAGGTGAAGTTAAGGTCAAGGATGTAAATTTAATAAATGAAACTCACGATTATGTCCATTTATTGCATGTAGTTTGCTGCAATTACAGGAAACTGGTTTATGGAATAAATGAAACATAGAGAAGAGCAGAGGCAACAGCTGGTAAGGCAAGCTGGTCACTGATCTGCAGGTAAAATGATTATTATGATTGGAACCGACAAGTGATTAGAGGTCAACGATTGAGGAGTTATTCTCAAACGTTGACACATTCAGGAGTTTGATTGACCATCTGCTGCTTGCTCCTTCAGTTTTACACAAATGTGCACCTTTTACCTGGATGGAGAATGTTAAAACTCCTTTAGCTATGAAGCTGGATAACCAAAGCAAAGCCTGAATGCAAAGTAAAATGTAGGCCTGTCGCAATAAACAATAAATCAATTAATTGCACGATAAATTAAAACTATCGACCACATTTTAATTATCGGCTTTATTGTTTCTTCCTGCCTTTTTCTCTTTCCATTGATAACACTGGATGGAAAAAAAGGCTCAAGTCCTGTGCTCTCCACTGACTCCTCTCTTCCTCATTTCCTTATTGTAATGCCCAGTTCACACTACACGATCTTAGAGTTGTCGACCGATCGTCGGCCCATTTTCAAAACCTGAGAGACCACACATTAGCCGACAGAAATCCTAGTTATAATCATGTGGTGTCCAACAATGGGCACAAAATAATGGCTACAATTTTTAAAACCAGGCATTAATCGATGCTTTACTACAATCTACCTGCAATGCATGTGGCTAGTGTCAGCGTAACGTCCTGACTGAATCTTAACCTATTTATGTCACGTTAACGATGAACAGCTGAAAAGTTACCGGGTTTATCAAATACGGTAGCAATTTCGCTCCAACTCTCCCTTTGTCATTTCTATATTCTTTGCAAGAAATGCTGAATAAACATTAATGTTGTTTCCACATATCATCTCCAGTGTCCGCTGGACTTCGGGTTGCGCCGTGTCAGCTGTTTGGGATTCTCCTCCGTGTTTTCCCCTCAGAAAGCACGGAGGGTAATCCACGCTTTCTGATTGGCTACCTGTCACATTCAACAGGCTGCGTTCTCGCTCCCGGTCGGGGAAAACCCCTGATTGAGATCACTATGATCTACCGTAACACACACCATAAGGTGATCGGTTACCTTACACACAATCTTACAACGGCCGCCGTTGTAAGATTGTGGAAGGGGAAAATCGGGGCAAAAAATCTTGCAGTGTGAACTATTGCATCAGGTAGTCGATGTGCCCATCTTCTCTATTTAAATATAATGATTACTGAAGAGCAGTATAGTTTACAGACTTCATAATCTGCACTCTTTTGGTTGAATGCAGTATTTATTTCCACTTTGGCTTTATGTTGTTTAGTTTTTATTCAAGTAAAATTTTTGATAATGGAGACTGGGAATCCATTTTATTTTTGTTTTTGGTTGTTTTGTTTATTTTGTTTATTAGTTCCAGTGTTAAGTGTTCTTTTGAAAATAAAATACATCTATCTTTGGCAGGAAATCGCATGCTTTATTACATCATTTCCATTAAATCTGTGTAAAAAGGTCTTCAAACAATATTATCGTTTATCGCAATAATTTTTGAGACAATTAATCGCTCAGCAAAATTTATCATCGTGAGAGGCCTAGTAGAGAGTTGAAATATTCATTATGCATAACAGATTTTTCTTCTTCATTGAATCATGCATCTTTCTCTGATACTTTCCAGAAGAATTCACGGCTGCCTCAAAGCCCCCTTTGGCAGCAATTACAGCCTTTTGTTCTCTTAGGGAATTCTCTAGAGGCTTAGCACGCCTGTGTTTGGGCAATCTTCTCCCGAAGATCCTACTCGGTGTCAGGTTGTGAGATTTGATAGGAAGAATCTGTAAATTGTCATTACCACATATGTTCGCAGGCCTTTTTGGCTGCACCACTCCAGGAATGGAGGAGACGTAACTCCATGTAGAGTTTTGATTTGGTGTAGCGGTGTGGGTAATTGTATGATCGGGCAAGGAAAGTAGTTCTACTTACTTAAACAAATTGGCCACAAATGACAAACTGCTGTTGAGTTAGACATATTTCTGACCTTTGATTGTTAGTCTGATGCCTCAGCTTGTCTGAATGGTCAGTTCCAAGAGTAAACTATGGTCACTGAGGCACTTGAAGCTCCGTTTTAGAGTTAACTTTTCACAAGGAGACCTTTCAGAGAATTCCTTGAAGCTAATAGTTGTTTCTTTCTGAGAAGTACAGCAAAAATTGAAGGGTCAGAGGGCCTTTGCCTTAGAAAATCTTATCAAACCGACTCAGTGTTATCATGTTTTACACAGATATGTTGAACAAGTAAGGCAGCAAAGGCTCAAAACCTGCAGTGACACTTGACACTATCAAAGGTCTCAATATTTTTATACAGCTTTTTCCAAGCCCTTCAAACAAATACGGCTGATAGTCGGCACTCAAAATGCAGCCATCTTGAAGTTTGAGATTTTTGATGACACGTCTGAATCTCTATTGTCACAGGTTGTAGTAATAGTACAACATGACAGTTAATTTATTTTATAAACTAGAACTCTATGTAAAAGTTTGTCTTTCATTTCTATTTTATTTTTGATCCACAGGGTCTAAATTATAAATACGGTCTCAAAAATGTAGCTTTAATATTTGGGTTAATGTGCCTGAGGAAGTTGCAGAGAAACCACTCACCCGCCGTCAACGAGCTTCAGGTACTTTCCCGGCTGGATGTTTGACCACACTCGGTAGAGCTCATTTAAAATTGTATATTTCCTAGCAACGGTTCATACATTTTTAATAGAGCAGGAGATGGGGGCCATCCCAGAAGCTTAATGTTGGCCTAGTTTATTCATTCCAAAACCAGTTTGGATAGGTTGCCTTTTCCCCAGGTTTAACCCAAACTGTTACCCTCAGACAAGAAGACCATCATAAAGATTTTCAAGAACAACCCAGGAACCATCAAGGCTCAAGCCCAGCATAAGGTGGAAGCTACTCACTGTGCAAAGTGAAGTCCTCATAGACTGAGAGGGTGCCAACTAAGAGGAAAGACACTTGTCCAACGTCAACACCTTCAAATTAGACTGACATTTCACCATAAGTAAAATCCCCTAGGACACCAGGTTGGGTAAAGAGTGCATCATGGAAAGCGAACACGAAGATCTACTAGCAGCTTATTTGAATTTAAAGTGACGGGAGGCCCTAAAACAGCCCATTCTGAAAGGAGCTCAAAATAGTCAGACTTAAATCTCATAACCTGAGGATGATTTTGTTGGCCCATTATTTTGGGCAAACAATGTAATGAACATGTTTTGTTTAGACCATAGACCTATCTTAACCCGTTCAAGAAAGAATAATAGCTCATCGTGAGAGAAATGAACCCTGTAGAATCTGGTACAGACGGAAAATCATGATCTGTAAGAGGAACTGCTTCTCTTCTACCAGTACATTCATCTTCTCTTCATGTCGGTACAGTCTTGTTAGTCCTTATTTTACACTGCTCTCACAAATCTTATGCTTATTTCAGTTCTTCACACTTTTTAGTTTTGCACAGTTGCATCACTTTCTCAAATTCTAGGCTATTCTTCCACCCATTCAACCGCTCCTCCTTTCTCCTCTCACTTCTCACTACTACTTGGACCTTGTACATTTGCTTCCACTGCTGAATTTTCTTCTTTTTTCCCTCCTTCTCATGTTTTTGTCTTTGCCTTTGTTATACGTCTTACAGAATCCCTTTATTGTGTGTCTTTCGTTTTCTGAAGGTGATAACCCACCTATTAGTCCATGGCGTTTTGTTTTTCATTCTGCGCTCATTTCTTTTACCTGAATGGTTTTAATTATCATTCTATCTTTGCACACCAACGCCTCGGGTACTTTCTGCCGTTGTTTCTTATTTTAATCCCCTCTTGTTTCCTTGTCTCCCTTCCTCTCACATTCTTGTTTTCACTCAATCTCATCCTCCTGCTTTTTTTGTACATCCTTGCATCAGTTTTACTTTTCCTTTTCTTATTTTACATCTCCGTCTTTTATTTGGTTATTTTTTTGCCTCTCCGTCCTCTCTCTATGCCTTCTTTCACTTTTTCCACTGTTTCTGTATTCCGTCCATTTTTCTTCTCCCCTCTGAGCCCCTAAGAACTGATCCTTCAGTGCAAGTGTATCGGATGCACTTGCCACACGCGCGCACGCACACACACACACACGCACCGTCTCTATCCCAAGCTTCTGCAGTCTCTGGGTAGTCTTGCTTTGAAGCTGATGCGCAGAAGGGGATTTGTCTGTTCCACTACTGTTTGACAGTTTGACACACACGTATACACTTCAGCTGCTATATATGCTACCAAGCACAGTTTACCAGCTAAAATATGGTTTAGCCTGTCAGTTTACCAACTTCACACCAACCCGCCGTCTGCTTCGGTATTTCTTACACTTGGTCTCACACAATCACGGGTCCTCATTAAAGTGCGTAACGTGTGAAGGACGGCGGCAAGCGTGCAAGGCTCGAGTTTCTCCCGCTCCGAGTGCCTCGCACACCATACGTAGGCTAACACCTTCCCCTTCTTGTGGCACCGAAATGTGATTGTGAATCTCCACCGAGCCAGCTCGGGTGAAGTCATTCATCAAAGATAATTAAACTTCGATGATGTCACGTGCACACACGCTGATTCTCGGACAGGCTTATCGACCGGCTCCATCTCAGTACGCTGTACAGTATAATTAGCTTCTGCATCGATTTCCTTGTCACACTAAAGCGTGCTTGTCCGTAATGAAAACAAAATGCTGTGAACTTGGACTTAAATGCGACGCTTATTAATAAAGGCCGGAATAGAAGTCGTGGGGCGGTGAAGTGCTGACCGGCTGGCTTTGTGTTACTCATGCGCTGCTGCTACAAGCTATCGGTGGAAAGCAGTAGCTGTAAACATCTAGTGACAGAGCACATTTGTTCTGTTAGACTTGGTTAGAAGAGTTTTTGAACAGTTTTCTTTTTTCCCCTGAGAATTGGCTGATATTTCCTAGACCAAATAAACTGAAAAAAAAATCACCTAAAAAGTTCTGAAACTGTCCATCTCTTATTCAGACAAAAAAAGTTGCCATCTGTTTCAATGAAATATTACATGTTTAATTTATTGATGAGCGTCTGTATATATATATATATATATATATATATATATATATATATA
>CAEGAE010018475.1:0-13477 GCA_903067095.1 Girardinus metallicus | reverse complement strand
TAGCTCACCTGCTGTCCTGCTGCCAGGCGGAGATCAGCTCCTCCTCCCACCGCGCGTTTTCTTCAAGTCTCAGAAAATCAACTGGCGCCTGGAGGCGGGGCGCTGTACCCCCTCCCACCGCCAGGAGGCGGCACCTGCTGCAGGGTGGACAAGCGGCATTTCTGTCTTTTCTGCCTGAAATCTCCAGGTTCTGTTTGAACACTTTAGGGTTAGGGTTATCCATCACTGATCAATACTTTCACTTCAGTGATTGATTGAAATAAAGAGCATTTCTTGATATTCCAGGTGAATTTGGATTAAAGGGGCAGTTTGCATTTTGCTCCTCCCAGACTTACTTCACTTCCTGTCTTCTTTACCTGATTAGCGTCCAGACAGGTTGGCCTTCCTGTGTGTTTGTGGGACAGTTTCCATATAAAACTGTGAAATAATGTCACATTTCTTCTATTTTTCCACTTTCATTCCAGTGTTTGATCAAACTCAGAGCTACAGAAAAGAAATCGTTTAATATTGACTTCAAAAATAAATATCTAGTTCACTGGCAGATTATCTTGCTACAAGTGAAATAATCTGACAGTGAAACTAGAATCTTTTTTAATCTGTATTAATTATTGACTTCAGATTGGGCTGCACAGTGGCGCAGTTGGTAGAGCTGTTGCCTTGCAGCAAGAAGGTTCTGGGTTCGATTCCCGGCCCGGGTCTTTCTGCATGGAGTTTGCATGTTCTCCCTGTGCATGGTGGGTTCTCTCCGGTTCTCCAGGTTCCTCCCACAGTCCAAAAACATGACTGTCAGGTTGGTTGGCCTCTTCAAATTGTCCCTAGGTGTGAGTGTGTGGTTGTTTGTCCTGTGTGTCTCTGTGTTGACCTGTCCAGGTGACCCGCCTCTCACCCGGAACGTAGCTGGAGAGGCAGCAGCTCCTGACCCCATTAAGGGACAAAAGGTGAACAGAAACTGGATGGATGACTTCAGATTAAGAAGTGTAGTTTGAATCAGAGAAACAAACTAAAGATTGCGAGTGGCTGCATGTTCTCTCTGGGTTCCCCGACTTCCTGCCTCCGTCCCACTTGGCCTCTGAACCCTCATTAAAGGTGTGTGTGAGTGTGTGTCCTGAGTGGCGACCTGTCCAGGTGACCCTGCCCCTCACGGCCCCACCAGGTGATTTCATTAAATCGCCATGGAAACACTTTTGGCATCATGTGACCAGCAGCCAGAGGTTTCTACGACAGGAAGTGGAAGGAGGATGACGGCCGGATTCTTAACGACTTCATTCACACAAACTCATTCACATCAGATTTGAATTAATTTTATTTAATGCCACAGATATGAAATTGTGTTTATTTGACATTAGCAGAATATGCAAGTTTTGCTCACACAACAGAAACGCAGCGAGTGACAGACTGAAGCTCGAAGCAGATTCTGGCTGTTTGTGTTGCAGGTTTCAGGTGAACGAGATCGGGCCGAGCCGGGCCGAAGTCGTGACGTATTTCTGTTTTATTGTGGCCTGCAGGCGGGTTAGCCGTGTTTTTGAAGCCTCTCATTATTTCCCCTCTTTGGGAAAACAAAGAAAATACAAATGTTCTGTTTGCGCCTGAGTTTCTCATTTTGCCTCCGTTCTCCTCTCCTTTAGTTTATCTCTCGTCTTTCCGTCTCTTGTGTCCCGTGTGATGTGGCGGATCAGAACGAGTGAGTCAGACTATCTGGGTCGCTCAGCCAAACAGTCGGCTACTGTATGACGCCCACGCTCTTGTGTTTAAGTTGGCACGCTGCACCGCGCTCCACCCTGATGTAACAATATTAGATATTTAACCCGGCTGCTGGAAAAGGTTTTCTTCTTTTGCGGTGAGCAGCAGCTGCACGCCGCCAAGGGAACGAAGGGAAAGTTAATCCACAGATAAAGTTTCTCTACAAATAGTTAGTCAGCAGCACAATGAACAAAAACACTTTTACACACATTTCACCGTTTACATGAACGACTGCGAACGTCTCCTGGCTGGACTTTAATCCCAGAAGTTTACATAACAACATCTGAAATGGAAGACATTTTTATTTCTCTGACAAGTTTGTTTTAAATGTAGCATTGTTTCATGTCTTCTCCCTGACCCAAATACGTTTGAAATGAATGAAATTTCTGGGGAAAATCAATATCTCTGCACCAAAAAGAAACTTCATCATAAGAAAAGGAACGCATGCTAGCGCTAGGCTAGCATGTTAGCTTAGGTTGTATTTACCCAGAATGCCCTGCGCTGTAGTCCACTTCCTGCTTTCTTCGGTCCGCTTGGTGTTCTCATTCTGAACCAGAGTTCACTTCATCTGAACCCAGACCGAGGTTTGGAGGACCAGAGGTCAGAGGTCGGTTAGTGTTCACAACTCACCGACCCAACTGGAGTTTGACTAGACAGACGGTCCGGAGTCGGGTTAAGGTGGACCGGACAATGCAGTCAGAGGTTGCGTTCACACTGCAGCCTGAAGTGAACCAATTCCGATTTTTTGTCAAATCGAATTTTTTTGCCGTGGCCGTTCACTCTTCCAAATAAATGCAACCTGTTTGTGTTCTGCAGTGTGAACAGGCAAACGACCTGAAAGTGACCCGATTGCCCAGTAGAGGGTGCAATGACGTCAGCGTTCTCAGTGTTCTGCCAACCGCCATAAAAAGGGAGAGTAAGGTTAGGGTTGTTTTTCTTCCCGCTTGTCGCATCAGGATACAGAATAGTGAGATTTGTGGAGCATCAGTGACATTCAGTTCGGATGATTGCGACCTGGACGTTAGGCCGCATTTGAATCGGATATGGGTCGGATATGGGTCGCATTCAAAAAGTCTGAACATCTTTTCATGTTCAGACTGTCATGAAAAGATCGGATACAGGTCGCATTATCTGAAGAAAATGTGAATTGGGTCACTTCAGGGTGCAGTGTGAACACAGCCTAAGTCTAAGGAAGTCTTGGGATGACGAATCAAGGACTTATTGCCACCAGTCACTGCAAAGCCCCAAAATGAGCTTCTGTTGGTTGACCGTCTCCTGATTGGCCTGCAGCTGTCGGCATGTAGACTGACTGGAAAACAATCAGAATCACAAGAACTTAGACTGAAAGGTTTCAGTTGTGACCAACGCTTTTGTTTAACGTATTTAATCTAACTTCTATGAGCTTCTTGCAAAGTTTGTTTGGTTTTGGTCCACAACTTGACCTGCTCAGTGAGACGAAGATGGAAAAATGTTTATGGCGAGTAGAAAAACATCTGCCAGTGGCTCTGGTTCTTTTTATCGATGCTCAAGAATTATTTGCTGAAAACAAGCTACTTTTAAGTTACTTAGAAGTTAATTTTGTCTTATTTTAAGTTTAACAAGATACATGAACTGGAAGCCAAACCAAAATACTTGATAAGATTTAGTGTTTTTTCAGTGCAGCTGAATGAAATGAACAGACTGAAAGTTGTGGACAGTTCTTGGTAGCAAACCTTCATCCTCTGCCTCACCTTTCATAAAAAACATCCTAATCTGAGTTTTATCTGTAACCCAACTCACGTTACATCCCACAGCCGCTCACCTTGACCTACACACCTGTAAACACACACCTGACGCACTCTTAAAGGTGCAGTAACTTTAACAGGAAACAATCTGACTTCCAGCATGGTCGTTGGCTCAAACTGATTTAATCTGAAGAAAACACCTGGATGAAATGAAATACCGTCTCATGCACACGGGTTTTCAACCGCGACCCGATTACCTGACTCAGGCGTGTTGGCTGGACGCCGATGCAGATATGCAGCAGCGGCTCCAGGCTCCTCTGAACGACCCGATAAAGATTCATTTACAGAACTCATTCCTCACACTTTGAACCCAGGAGAAAGTTGGCACGTCTCCATTACCTGGGAGTGGAGGGGAGCGATAAGGAGGTCGGAGGTCAGAGACGATATATTGTGTTCACGTAGTTTAATCCCAGTGTGCCGCTAATAGTCAGAGGATTTTCTGTTTTGCTCCATCAGGGCAACTCGATGCATCCAAATGTAAACCGCTGGCAGGTTACAAAACTCATTCAAACTTTAGTTTACTTGCATAACAATAAACCAATTCTTAATGAATCTGTTATTAAAAATCCAAAAGATAAGAAGGGCTTTGGACTGCCTTAATAAAAATAGACAATTTCTATATATATATATAAATATGTACATAAAGACACTTTATACATTCAGAAAAAAAACACAAAAACCCAGAAAGTTTCCAAATCTGATATTTCATTTTATTTTCATATTGAAGAAGGTGCTTTGTCTCCAAATATTCAAAACAAACTACCAAAATAATTTATTTTCAATAAAAAACTTTTACAAATATGTACAATAAGAGGAAAGACCCAACTGCAGCCAGGTGGAGGTAGGTGTGTGAACGTTCATGTAAGGAACAAAGTCAGCTAAGATCCCTGCCTTCTGCTTAACTCCCGCCGCTGCAGCGCAACTTTCCTTTTAACCAAACAGTTCATGACACAAGAAGGCAACTCGTTTTCAATTAACTGGATCTTCAGGACCAACCAACTAGAACCTGCTGAAGCCCAATAAAACCTGACCAGGAAGACTCTGCATAAAAAACGGCTTTTCCATCACAAAGGGAAACCGGCCGTCCGGTTCGTCGCTTTGACAAATGTTGAGTTTGATTCTGCAGCCGCTGGGTTTCTCCTGGAACCGGCCCGACATCCTGAAACATTCGAGTGTCACTGGGAAGACCAGCTCCAGTTTGGCGTCCGGAGGGGGACGGAGGTAGAGGGAGGAAACGCCAGCAGAGACGTTCAGTCTGTGTCTGCGGCGCTGCAGTTCCCCCCCCGGCCACCGCATCATCGGCGCAGCTGCTGCAGCCGGGCCTTCAGCTCCTCCTGCTTGGCGCGCAGCCGGTCCCTGCGCGCCCGCAGCCGCAGGCTCTCGGCCTCCAGGCCGTAGATGCAGTCCCGCGCCTTCTTCAGGATCACCACCTTGGACGCCTTGTCGTTGTGCGACAGCTCCGGCACCTTGTCCCGCAGGCGCAGGAAGCAGTTCTTCAGCTCGTTGCGCCGCTGACGCTCCATGACGTTGTGAGTCCGCCGCCGCTCTTCCTCGTCCTCCGACGAGCTTCTGGAAGAAGAGGAGGAAGAGGGCGAGCTGGAGCTGCGGGTGGCGTGATGCGGCCGCGACGAGCCGTCGGCGCCTCGCCAACGCTTGTGGGCGGGCGGCGGCGGCGAGGCGGGGCACGGCGCGGCATAGTTGTGCTGCAGCTGGATGGCGCGCTGCTCCTCCTCCGGGTTGAGGCGGCGGCCGGCCGGCTCGGCGGGCGACGGGCTGGACGAGCCCACGGACTCCAGCGACTCCACGTCAATTTCTTCTTCTGTGGGGAAACGAAGCGTTAGACCCAAACGCCAACAGTTCACTTCAGAAAAACTAATGAAATTAGAAAAGGGATCAAAGTGGAGATTAAAAAACTAAAACTTGTTTATGGAGATTTAGGATCAACAAAATCTGCAGCAAGATTTACCTGCTTTAACTGGCAGCTTGTTGCTGAACTTTATTGCAGCTGCAACTACAGATTATTTTCACCATATTAAAATATTGGCATGCAGATTTTTTATTGAAGTTTTTTTTATGAGATGCACATAAAGTTGCAAATAAATAAGATCCTTTTTTAAATGAGAAAACCGTTTTATTTCCTAAAATGCAATAAAGCAGCATTGAACCAGGTGGAGCTAAAAGTGCCTCTGAGTTTTGGCCAAGTCAGAATTTGACATGTTAGTTTTTCTAGATCAAATGCTAAATATTCACTTTTTGTAGTTTTGGCTTAATTACTTTTCTGAAAACAGTTTTTCAGCAGTTGGTCTTCACTCCAGTTCATTCATCGATTACTAAAAGAGTTGAGTTAATTGACCATCCGGCACCATGTTTAATTCCCAAGAGGAAGTCATGGCTGTTGTGAAGCAATCCCATTGGCTGATCGGGTCTGGCGTTGCGCTGCACTGCCCCCTGTGGGTCAGGCATGTCATGACAACGCTCGGTGAAAACTGCAGGTTTCGCTGACATTCATTTACAAAGAGCAGCTTTAATAATCCTCCTGTAAGGAGTTTTAAAGTCGGGTAGAATCAGAAGTTATTTTAACCAGCTCATTTAAAGTGTGATGACATGTTTGAGGTAAATGACCCTTCAAGTTCTACATCCACTGCCAGACTTTTACACCTGTAACTTGGGGTCAATTTCTGAGTGAAAAAATATTTGACTCATTATTCCAGTAGATGACATAGAAGAAGCTCCTGTGTCTTGCAGAAAAGTTACTTTAAGGTTGGTTTATTTCAGGTGTTTTTACAGTGCAACGTGTGCAGCCAGGTCAGACAGGAAGTCGGCCGGACTCACCGGAGTCGCTGGAGGTCTCTCCGCCGGCCGAGCCGTAGTCCGACGTGACCTCTGAGGTGACCTGGTCCGGCGCCCGGCGCTGCTCCGGCGCGGCGGCCATCAGGTCGTGGCAGTCCAGCGTGGAGCCCACCAGGTCCTCGAAGATGCTGGTGTCGATGGCGGACAGCAGCGGGCTGGAGCCCAGCACCGACAGCTTCTCGTCCAGCTTCTCCGAAATGCAGAGCCACAGGGCGTCGTCGGCCGCCTCGTCCGGGGTCGTCCGGGGGTCGGCGGAGCCAAACAGGTCGCAGGTCCAGTTGAGCAGCTGGAGGTCCTGGTCCTCCAGCAGGATGTCGGACATGAAGCCGAGCTGGTCCTCCTTGGACAGCGGCTTGGCCTGGCCCGGCTTCAGGGGCGGGGAGCGCGGCGGCGTGGGGGGGTAGTCCATCTCCATCAGGCTCTGCACGTCCTCAAACATGAACGGCTCCGAGCTCAGCCAGTCCGGAGACAAACTGGTCAACATGTCGGGTCCGGAAGCCTGGGAAGAAAACGGAGCCGGCCTAGTTAAAGTTCAGCCGCTGTCTCCTACTGAAACCCCCCAGGACCGTCTGCGCCTCTTATACCTGTTTACATCACGCTGGCCACGCCCCTTTACTCCCAGCCCCATGACGTCACAGAACAGTTGGGGCAAAAACTTTGGGTTTTTTCCCCGAAACTTTAAACCAACAAAACAAAAACAAGAGACTGACGGTTCCGGTTCTGTGAGACCGAACCCAGCTCTACTGGTTCTACTGGTCCTAGTGTGGAGTGGGCTTCCCGCTGGGCCGGAACCAGTGCGGAACGAAGCAGCAGCGCTCAGCTAATAAACTCCATTTTCTATCCAAAAATAACTGAAAAACTTTAGTTTTCACTGCGGAGCAAAAACAGAAAAACTATTTTCTGTAACTTTTTCTTAGAAAATAAATAAAAGTAACAATAACTGCTTGTCTTGACGTCATTAATATTAGTTTCCCTTTAAAGGCTCTTTGTGAATGAAGCGGGGCATTTAAACGCTGACGCGCCGCCGCGGAGCCACGCGTGAAACCGGCTTTCACCGTCCAGCCACGCAACCCACGCAACCCACAGGCCACATGCACGACACGCAGCGTACAGAAACTGTTTTAAAGACGCGTGCGGAATCTTACCGTCTCAGTTAAAAGCAGGAAATCTCAATGAAGAAAACGGGGAAAATTGAAATTTTCCAATAAAATCCACGCGGAGTGGTCGTGCTCTTAAATGTTTCTGCTTAAATGAAACTTTCTGCGTGTAAAATGAAAGTTGCAACACGGCAGCATTGTGTGGAAATCCGCGGGTGTCCGGTCCTGCGTGTCCCGAGTGTCCTGCGTGTCCCACAGAGGGCCCACGTCTCCTCCTACACTGCAGCGGCGCAACACTGTGGGTGTGGCTGGAAAACCGCTATATGTACCGCCGCTACGGTATCCTTCCGCCAAGAAGGAAAAACCCGCGAAAACTCACAAAACTGCAAAAAAGCTGCTAGCGGTGAGCCAAAGTGCCGCCTAAATAACCGCAGCGGCCCCCTTTGCGGATACAGTCCAGGCGCAGAAGCCGATATTTAGCGCAAAGTGCGTCAAAACGGCCGAGAAGCGGAACTACCGCGGAGGGATATATGGGTCACTCGGTTTCTGAGAAAGTCGTGGCGGCAAAAGGTGAACACGTGGGGTGAAGCTGTGAAGAAGCGGCTAGCTAACTTACAGTCCAACCCACGTGCGACCATCGGAACCTGCACGGTGCAGCCGCCGCCATATTGAGAGAGGCAAATCCCCCAGGAAAGCTAAACTGGGTTTTTATAATGAAGAAAACTCAAAAGTTTACCTTTAATTACATGTGATATATTTTATAGTGATTTTAAAACTAATGGCAATCACAAAGATGAAAAAAGAAGATTATTAGCAAAATACAAATTAAGCCATTCCGGTTCATTTCTACAGCGCCCTCTAGGGGACATAGGGAGACATTTTTCTTTTGTGTTCCCTCGCAATAAGTACAATGTTATTACTACATTACTACAATATTGGCTGGTCTGTTTTGTATACAGTCACAAATGCTAATTTAGAATTTCAAATATATACATATTTAAAGAGCCTTAGTGTTTATTCTTAACTCTTTGGTGCAAAAACTGATTGAAAATCGATGTATTCACTGCATGTTTATGTCTGTTGAGGTCGAGATGGAACTGTACATGAAAACGGCCCTTTAAACCAGTCAGACAATCAAAACTGTCAGATGACTCTTTACCCCGACAATAACCCAGAAATAGTCCAAGTGTGGAAGTATTTTTATTTCTTTCCTTCTTACGGAAAGTTTCTGTTTATATCATAGGTTTGTGGTGCATTTTTATCTTTAAGAAAAAGATATAAAACTTCAGATATTTCACAATAACATATATAGACAAACCTCACAAAAGCCTTATGTTACACAGAGAGAACGATGTAAGAAAGGCTTGCAGTCTTCAGGACTGTTGACTGACCTCTGACTTGTGTGTTAATGTGTGTGTCTGTGTTGCCTGGTGATGGACTGGATGTCCAGAACGTCCCCATCTCCTGTCCAATGACCGCTGGAGACAGCAACCCTTCAGCTGATGATTGATCAGAATGTCTTATTTGCTAAATATTAATTTATTTGTAATTATATTATAATACAGAAAAATAGTATGCTCATGTAGAGGAGGTGATTGCGCTTTAAGAAATGCATTTTGTATTTATAAGTTATGACATATTTAGTTTGGAACAGTAGACAGCTTGACTTCATCTTTTCAAGCAGGGCTCTGCACTGCAAAAACACAAAATCGTGTTTTTGGTCTACTTTCTAGTCCAAACATCTTAGTAAGGTCAATAATTTCTTAATTTTGATCAAAAGTTCTAGTTCTACTGGTAGATTATTTCACTTATAACATGGAAAAAATGTTTCATTATAACTGAAAAATCTGCCAGTTAGAATTAAATCCTTTTCAAATCAGTATTATGGAATTATTCATTTAAAACAAGCTCCCTTCTTGCTAAAAAGTTACTTGTAAATTAGTTTTGTCTTCTTTTAGGTGTAGTAAGATATTTCCACTGGAATTGCAGTGTGCTGGATTTGCCTTCAAAAATAATGCCACTCCCAATATGGCAGCCATAGCTATGAACGATATGCATCTATGTCTCTATGAAGGTGTGCCTGGAGAAGGTCTGAAGACCTTGAACATTTCCAGGGTTTTTATTGACCTGCTGCAGCTCACAGCCTGACGGGAGTCGGCCATGTTCTCCTCTGATCACTTCCTGTGTGGAAACGGAGCCTGTTACGTAACCCTCCGCCAGCGGAGCGGCGGAGGGTTACGTAACAGGCCGCTCAGCCAATGGGATGAGATCAGCCTCTGTTCACGTGAGCTCGATGCTGCAAGTGGAGCCACGTGCATGAAATACTCTGAACGTTCACTGATACTCCGGTGAACAGATTCTGACTGTTCATGCGATTCAGTCACAAATCTGAACATAAAGAGCCGTGACGTCATCCACACGCGGAAACCAACGGACAGTTTTCTTCTTTGTGATTGATGAGGGCAGGTGGGCTGCATACACACCCTCCCCCCGGTCAGAGCCAGAGCCATGAACGAGAAAACAAGTGGGATAAAGCGCCACCTACAGGCAGAGCGCGGGACTGCCGCTGAGCTGTGCGCTCAGCCTGCTGGCAGACTGAATGACTCCCATCAGAAATCTGCGGATGTTTGGCTGCTTAATTCTGGGTTTCAACATCATTTCACTGAATTTCTCCCAAAGCTGAAAAAAGTCGATTTATGTAAAACAACAAGACGACATTACACCGAGTCCGAATCAAGAAACATCCACAATAATCTGCTTTTAGGCAATGAGGAAGTTAATGTGGACATATTTGTGTGGCAAGTAGAAAATGAAATGTTTTATTAAACAGGGACAGAAACAGAGATAGATATAAAACAAGGGAAATGCTGCAGAGTGCTGGGAGATTGTAGATTATGCTATACTACACGGTTTAGATTATTCTAGTTGGTCAGTATTTTCTAGAAACTGGGCCACTATTTAGACCAATATCATACTTTTTGGATTACTATGCCGAGAATCTCTTATTGTTGCAACCCAGAATTAGAACCAACTTAGAATAAAGAAAAACTACTTCCAGAACAGAAACATGTAGCTTTTATTTTTACATTTACTTATCTGAACGGCCGTATTTAGTTTATATACTTTAGCTCAACATTAAATTCTTTTTTCTTCTTTTACTCTTTCTTTGGTCTGTTACTTTGTTTGCATTTTCTTTTAATTTATGTAAGCACTTTGAATTGCCTTACTACTGAAAATGTGCAATATAGATAAAACGACTTTACCTTATGCAGAAAATAAAACATAAACGACTGTACAGTAAATTCTGTAGTTAATTAGAATAACATCCTCTGATGCAGAGTTGAGTAAAATGTCTCATGTTTATGAAATGATGCATTTAAGCAAAAAATATCGTATGATGCCATCGAGTTTGATGAAAACACAAAAATTTCACTAGCACACATGCTAACAGGAAGGATCTGTGAGAACGCCACTTTGTGCATTTAGGATACATCAGTCTGCCTCTGACCTCTGACCTCTCAGCTGCTGATGAGCTGCAACTAAAAAAAATCAAATTTCCTCCAAGTTTGATTTCCTTAAAAACCTGATAATCAGCCATCGATCTGCACCAATAATCAGCTGAGCAATCAGGTTTACCCCTCAGTTTTACCCCTCAGGTTTACCCCTCAGTTTTACCCCTCAGGTTTACCCCTCAGGTTTACCCCTCAGGTTTACCCCTCAGGTTTACCCCTCAGATTTACCCCTCAGGTTTACCCCTCAGATTTACCCCCCAGGGGTTTTTATGGCCAAGAGCTGATAACAATAAAATGGAAATAAATGTCTGTGGGTTTTATTCTCTCTGCTGAACAGGCAGGTTGAACACGAGCAAATGAACACGAAGACAAAAACAAAAGTAAATATTGGAAAAATTAATGAATTCATGGCGATCAGGGAAAAAGCAATAAAAAAAAGAAAAGTAAAAGATATCATGGATCCTTGTCTTCTTTTAAACTTTCAACTGTTTTCTTGTTTCTCCTTAACTCACTTAAATGTTATGTTTTCCTGTCTTTCCCATTTTGGAAATAGGCCAAAAGAAATCGTGACGCTCCCAAAAGACAAACATTATATATTAAAATCGAAGTTTTTCTCAGCTAGACTAAATATTCTCTAATGAAGCAAAATGAACAAAACCAAATTTAATCTGAGGAATGAAATCAGTGGATGTTTCCTCCAGTCAAAGGATGACTGAGAAAGAGCAGTGTGTGTGTGTGTGTGTGTTTCCTCCTTATTTCCTCACAGTGCAGGATCCTCTGCAGACCTCCAGTCTGTCCTTCTGGATGCTGCAGGCTTTAACTAGGCCAGCGGCTCCTGAATGAGCTCATGCTAACTCTGCTGCCAATCAAGCTCTGCTCTGAAAAATACTGGAAAACTTTTCCTCCTGGAACATCCGTCCATCTTCATGGTTGCAGTTCAACAGTCGCCCTCCTCGTGGCTTTTATGAAGTTGCTGTCAGGTCCTGCTGCTCAGAGTTTTGTATCTTCAGTTCTTTGGGTCGTTTTGGTTTCATGGACTCGTTTGTTTCTGCTCATTTTGTCTGAACTGAATCTGCAGCATCCGAACTCCACGGCTTCATTTGGGCTTCAGGAAACTTTCCGTCTCCGATCAGCGGGAACAAACTTCCCCTCATTCCTCCTAAACTACGGCTCTCCGCATCGCGCCCCAACGTGTAATGAAAGACTAAATGTTAGCGCCGCAGCCCTGTAAATATATCCACCGCACTGCAAACCACTAAAAACACCAAATCCTACCGAGGATTTCTGGTTTCTACTGCAAACATCTCAGTTGAAACAAGACAAACCCGACTCAAAACTTTTCAGCAAAACACAGGAGCTTGTTTTCAGTCAGTTATCTGTTATTGATAAAGATGCAGTCAGATTATTTCCCTGCTTTCATCCCACTTTATGAGTGAAATAATCTGTGGAACCAGAACTTTGTATCAATATTAAGAAATTATTGGCTTCTATCGAGCTGCTAAATCTACTGGGAAGATTCTAGTAATTGAGTTTTTCATTATTTCAAGAGAATTAATATATTTTCAAAGCAGACACAGAAACTGCACAGAAACGAGGCGTTAGACAAGCAGGCCCCTGTGAAAGTAATGATGTGGGGCGCCGCAGCAAAACCTCCTCTGAGAAATTAAAAATCAAAGTTCTGGGAGTTCTTTGGATGAAACTCTTTTTTGGGACCTGAGAGTTATGTTTGTAAAAGACTCATCTGGCCTGACCTGGAGCAGCAACAGTAACAGCAGCAGCTGCAGCAGCTGATGCGACATGACGTGGTTTGGGTGGAGTTCTCCTCCCAGCATTCAGAGCGACTCCATCAGCTGCTGGAGGACGAGTCAGGAAGAGAGGCAGGCGGCCGCGCTGCATTCCTTCTGGGAAACAGCCTTCATGTGGTGTGTGTGTGTGTGTGTGTGTGTGGCTCAGCATGCTGCAGGGACTCATTAAGCGGCCGCAGCTTTGCCAGGAACTGGTAAAAATGCATCCTGCTGCATTTCCCCAGAGCTGCACATCGCAATGAATCTAACAGGTTCTTACAGATTAAAACATTTCTGGTTTCTTCTCTCTGATGAGATTAAATATTGCTGGATGATCACAAAGCTAAACCTGACCCCTGACCCCTGAACATGACCCTGACATGATCCAAACCCTGACTTTGATAGACAGACAAATGAAAAAACATTCAACCCTTTTCAGTTTTAGACCCTTTTCTTGACTGAAAAAAGAAACGCCTGAAGTATCGAAGCCAAGAGTCATCCAACATCATCCAACATCATCCAACATCATCCGACATCATCCATCATCATCCATCATCATCCAACATCATCCAACATCATCCATCATCATCCAACATCATCCAACATCATCCAACATCATCCATCATCATCCATCATCATCCGACATCATCCATCATCATCCATCATCATCCAACATCATCCAACATCATCCATCATCATCCAACATCATC